>JAOTAX010000197.1:30896541-30910884 GCA_025629825.1 Erythroxylum guanchezii
TCGACTCTTACTCTCTAACCCTCAACTTTGAATTTCTATTGTTCATACAAGTACTTAGAAGCTAATTGCAATACATTATGATATTCTTACTCAATAGTTTTTCTTTTTTTTTTTTTGAGAAAGCAAGTTTTCAAAAATATATAAGGGGATTGTACTCATCGAAAAGATTACATAATTCAACCCCCCCTTCTTGTGCATATTGTATTTCGAATATAAAGTTCATACTAATATGTGATTTACTTCACTAGTATCCCAGAAACATTAATTTAAGAAATAATCAAAACATATAATTGAATATAATGAATCAACAATCAAATCAAATTAAATATATAATAAAATAACACAATCAGTCTCAAAGTTAATCCCACCTGGGTATTAAATATATTTAGTTCATAAAAATAGAAAACATAATCAATGATTTAGAAGAAGAATTAAAAACAAGATAATTCATTATATATCTCCTTTTTTATAGTATAATCCACTGAAATTTTGATGAAAATATGCTCTTTATTCAAATCTCTAAGTCAATCTTCAAGTCTCTATTACTTTAAGGTTCATAACTGTATTTAAAACTCTAACTCCTTTAATTGCCCTTCTTATTTCCCTTTATTGTGTTGGTGTATAGTGACCATGTCCTTAAATATCACTTCATAACTTAATAATCACAAAAAAAACATGACTCCAACCACTTAGATAGTCTATGGAAACGATCGTGTCCATCACCACACGAGCATGTCTGACCTTAACATGAGCAAAACATCATCATTTAAACTACACATGCTTCTGGGGACTTATACAGTCACCCACATAGTCGTGTCCAACACCAACACAGAGTATGTGCAATACCAATACGGGCGTGTCCATCAAAAATAGCTTCAATTCTTCATTTTTCTACCTTAATTTACCTCAAATTTTGCTCCTTTCAATTTATAAAGGCAATTAAGACTTAAAAACATACTATGAATTATTTACCAAAAATGATAATAACTCAAATGCACTAAACATAGGACTAAAAATATAGTATGTTAAGCATTTAACATACTTTCCAACTCTTAAGTATTTGCTTGTCCTTAAGAAAATCATAATGTAAGTTATTAAACATAAAAACATCCATCTTTTTTCAATGTCAATATGTCCATCCACACCTTAAATTATCATATCTTATGAATCATATCAGCATACAATTAGTCTCTAGCAATCCTAGAACATACTTACCTAAACTAATATCAATAGCAATCAAATTGACAATCTTTTTGAAATTAAAAGCACAAAATTCCTTATCCTCACAAATGATTCACTTAACTTGTTCAAAGTGTTTAGGGTAAAAAATATAACAAAACTCTCGAATCAAGACATAGAAAGAATCTTAACTGTTTGCTTGTAATAAAATCATATCTCTACATATATTTTGTATTTTAGATAAATTATTTATTTTAATGATTCTAGAAAGGGGAAAATATTAGTGATATTAGATTTAGGAGGAGTTATATTGTTCAGGAGTGTGACTTTTATATATGTGAAGACTTTTATAATATGTTATTTCTATGTTTGAGTAAATTTCTTTTTTCTATATATGGATAATTCTTTAATTTATCTTTTCTCTCATATTGAATTATCTTTTATGCACAAATTAAGGGGGAGCTAATCATTATTTTGATACAGATATTTATTTGTGTGCCTAATTTTGTTAATGTGTTCTAATATTATAAATATTTTGTTATTGTTAAAAAATGGGGAGATTGTTAAGTCAAGGGAGATTTCAATCAATGTTTCAATGATAATAAAACATAAATCCTACCAATGAGTTTGTTATCTTGATGAGAAGCTTCATAAGAACAAGATTATATCATATATAACTCAAGAAGATACTTTGTAAAGATGATAAAAGATAAGATGGAGTTTACAACTTACAAAGTGAAGGTTAAGTCAAGAATAAAAGAAAATCAAGGCTTATTAAGGTCATTTTATATTTTATATTTTATATTATTTATTACAATATCACTTTTTTAGTTTGGTAATCTCAAAGGCTCACTATACATAAACAATTTATCTTACTTCACTATATAAGTCTTTTCACTCATCAAGAGGTGTCAAAGCTTTAAATTTTAAGAGAAAGCTTGTTAATCTTTTAATCACTCTTTAAGGAATATTATGGGAAGTGTTTAAATCATAATTGCATTAAAAAAATGAATTTGAGCACTTGAAGTTATTAAAAACATGATTTTGGAGGATTTGTCAACTTGAATGAGTTAGTAATTGATCAATATAGGTTAAAGTTGCCAAAATTGATATACTGAGAGTTTGTAGTAACATTGGTTGATATATTGATTGACCAATATGCCATATTCGTCGACCACTATCTTAATGACTAGTAAATATATGCACTAAATGCATATTGGTCCAATATACTATACTGGTTAATCAATGCTCTGTAACCAGCTATTGTAATGGTTGATTTTTGGCTATAAAGCTATTAAGATTCTTAAAACCTTATAAATGCATGTTTTTCATTGGTTCTTACATAAAGACACATTTAGTTGTCTTTGACACATATTTCTAAGTTTTTTTAATCATATGAACATCATGTGTCTCATATTTATATGAATGAGCCTCTCTAGAGTCTTTAAAGTGATAAAGTGAGATATTTTGAAGTATAAGCTTTAGTTGGTGTATTATATTATTGCACTTAGGAGTGTTTTTAAGTGACGTTGATATTCCTCTTTATCATAAAGAAGATTATAAAAAGTTCTTTTTTGTTAAAAAAAAGAACACGCAAAGGTTGTTTTTTGTCTTGGAAGAAGAATTATAGTAAAATTTTAAAAAAGAGTCCTACAAGCGGATGTGGGCAAAGATTATTTACCAAACCACTATAAATTAGTTTACACTCTCTCTTCTCTATCCTTTTTAATTATTATTCAATTGATTGGTTGATATATTAAGGAATCTCTTTATTCTTATATATATTGATTAGTGTTAGGAGTTCATTGGATATAAAATTTGTTAAATTTTATAAACACCCAATTCAAGCTCCTTTTTTAGTGCTATTAAAGACTAAAAGTCACATTTTCAAGCCTAGCCCAACCTAATTGGACTTTGGCTCATACTGTATAATTATGTTTGATTAAGCATTAAGCAATTTGAAACTCGATCAAACACAAATTCATGTCGAACAACCTAAATCTAATTAGGATTCAAGTCAAATTTGGGTAGAAAATTTTCAAAATAGACTCAGGCTAATAGTATATTGTCATTCCTAAATATAAGGATGTAAAGAGTAATTCTTACATTATGTCTCATCACTATTATTTATGGGCAATAGGTAGTATGTTTAGAATATTATTTATTTGCAAAAAAAGTTTTATCTATTTCATTTTACATGACTATTACATATTTGACTATCCTTCATAAAGTTGTTCCCAACTCAACTTCTTTTTCTTTTAATGATTATAAGTGTTGCAATTGATGGATTAAATGTTACAGTGAACTAAGAAAATTGGAAATTTGTATCATTTTAAACTAGTTAAGATACCAAAAAATGTGTTGATTTAGTTACCACTAGAGCCACAAAAGACTATTTAAATAGATTTTTTTCTATTGATTTGCTCCGGTTACAACCAAAAAGCATGTTTCTTTTTATTGCCACAATTGAATTTATAGCTCGATAATTAAAGAATGAAGCTTCATTTTGTAGTATCTTATTAGTGAAAGTGACTATTTGAAATTCAATGTATTAATTGTTTTCTTTTTATGAAATACTTAAAATTAATGAACTTTTATAATAAAATGAACGTAAACAAACAATTTGAAATACCTTGACTTTTTTTATTTTTGGAATAGTTCTGAGTCAAATAGCAATAATGCCCTTTCCTTGACTCTAGGTGCTTAGGTATCCACCGTAAGCCTTTCCTCGTTTGAACCTCACCTTTAACTTTAAGGTTAAGGGTATCCATTTCTATTTACTATTTTTTATTTATTTTGTTTGACACATAGGATCATATATTTTTAACACCTAATTAGGTTAGAAAATCATTCAAATTCAAATTAAGGACAGAAGCTCATAACTTGTTTGTTTCTCTATCTTGCCTAGCAGGCCAAGATTAAACTCTGGAAATGATGATTCATTCGGATCAATGTAAAATTATTTTTCCTTTCTGCTAGACTAGGAGATTGGATCTAACTCCTTGTTGTTTAAAGAACCCCTCCACTTCAATTGAGATTTTTTCACAAAAAACAAATCCAGTCTTTTACTAAGATTTTGAATAGTTGTCCTAAATTCAAAATGACTATGCTTCACCCTTTCCTTGAAAAAGATGATCAAACAATTCTAGAAAATATCTTAATTATTGGAGAGCAGCTAGAAAGAGATTCTTTAACTAAAAGAATTTAGTTTAGAAGAAGAAAAAGAAGTACCTATTTTACTACTATTTGTTTGGAAGAAGAAGAAGAAAAGAAACTAGGGATTATTTCTTTAAATTTGCTAATTAATTAATAATAATTGTTTAGGAGTTCATGTCTATTATCTATTAGTTGGGCCTTCAAAATTAAAAAAAAAATTATTCAAGTCAACTTAGTTAACAATCTCTTATAGTTTAGTCAATTAGAGGACCATTTAAATAAATTTTTGAAATATTAAAGTCTTTTTTATACGTCTCCAAATATTAGGGCCTAACTTAAATTTTGATTGGAATATTAAAGAGCAAAATATAGCTTCAACCGAAATATTATTAGTCCTTAAACTTCACTTTAATTCTTATTTAAGTTTTTAATTTTAATTATTTCAATCATCTTATGTTTAAAAAAATAGAATTGAATTATTATCATTTGCCATATATAAAATCTCTTCATTGTCGTATATAATGACAATAATTTCTTCATTACTTATTACTATTATAAAATTTAAAACTTCAATCTATTACAAAATATTAATAGTTGTAAATAATAATAAATCATTTCATATATAAAAGATTAGGATTACATGTTTCAAGAATATTTTAGTAGAATTCGTTGTTTAATTTTGAAGTATAATTTATAATTTATCTAATACCATAGTCAAATGCATCTTCATTCCTTACATAATTAGCGCTGTGTTTCCCTTCCACCAGAAAGTCATATGCATTTTGCGATAACAATGCTCCAGGTCGTTGAATGTTTTCTTTTACATCACATGTATGTGGCTTCCCCTTCCTCATCATCGTGCCCATTTTCAACTAAAACTACCATCATTCACAATGGATGACAGGTTTGAGATGGTTTCAAGATTGTGTTCTATCCATAATCTTGACATAAGGTGAACGGTAAATGATTGCAAGGACTGCTAATTCTCAATGGTTCATATCATGTAAATAGTGCACCTCTATGTCTTTTTTTCCCAGGCGAATATTTTGAATCTTAATATTCTGTTTGGTGAAAGGAGGAGATAAATCCTGGATTACAGATCTAACAATTAACAGCAGGAAAATATATATATATAATTTGCCAAACCTTGTTTAGTATGCACTTTTGCTTTCTGTAGACAATTGGATCCTGAAGTTCTTTCATTAGGTGAAGTATTTGACACTTGTTGAACAGACAAGAGGTAGCTTTATTGATTTCATGTCAGTTGGTTAATCAGATAGCACGAATAGTTATACTCTTGAACTGGTTACAGATTATTCTGTTCCAGCCACAACAGAACAGTATAAGGAGTTTTTATGAATCTATTGAAAGCATTTGGAGCAAACTTTGGGAAGTTGCGGTAGAATTCATGATAGAAAAGGCTTGCAGGTACAAATTTTAGCATTAGTTTTAGCTGTCTGGATGGCTCACGGATGGAGTTACGGAAATAACTTCGTTGTAAAATGTGAAAAAGAGGCAACGTATAATTGATATCCCTCTGCCAACTTCACAAATATCTTTCTAGTCAGCAAATAAAAATGCACCGATTTCTCTAATTGCAGCTTCCCCAATATTTGTAATACCTTGTTTTCTATTTTCTATTTTCATGGGGAGGATGATAATTACATCATAACTTACGGTGCATTGGGTTACATTGCTTGTACTACTGTGTCTGTTACATCGGAAAGGACTCCTTTATGCGATCTGTGACGGGTAGGAAGACCACCTTCGGACGAACAGGCAGACTAGCCGAGACAATATTGATCTTAACCACCATCGCCTTCATGTTAATTGACTTTATGAGTTAAACTAGGCATCGTCCCTGACATGATGGTCAACATAAGCAATGGTGCATTTATGACGTGCGTAGGCATCGTCAGGCAGCAAGGGATGCTGATTACTACTATCTTCAGCGAGTCCCACAAGGACAAGAGCAGTGCATACCGATTATCAGGCAGTAAGTATTCTTAGATGGAAAAGAAAAGAGAATGGCAGTAATAGTCACCAAGGACACAGAAAAAGGTAGAGATCATAAGAGGACAATATAAATTACCAGCCATGGATAAACAAAGATGAATTTTGCAGCACAAATCAGGTTCTTGAAAGATTCAGATAATAGCTATTATTGTTGATTTGTTGGATCGCTTTGAGTTTTCTGCAATTTCTTTCCATGTTTTGTTATGGTGCAGAAAAGGGAGAAATCGTCCAAGTCCCTCGTTTGAAAATTGCTTTAGTGTTGCATGTTTAAAATGGAAATTGCGCCTTTCAAACGTCCGTAACAATTTGTTATGCAAGCAATGTCACTATGACGAAGTGTATACACTATATATTGTTGCTTTTGTATATACACTAGATATACAAAATATAAACTAAAGCACAAAATTCTGTCCGATCCAGGTTAAATAACTTGCATCGTATCTGTTGCAGGAGTCTGTACTATGATGGCTTATCCTCTTTATATAAATCTCCAAACCCGTTTCCTTCTTTTCTATAGCACATGAAAGCAATCCTGATTTCAAGATGTCAAGTTCCAACCTCTCCATGTTCCCATCTAGCATCTTTATCTTTCTGCTATGCTCATATAGATTGATATTTCAAGTCTTTCTCCGCAATCTTAACATGGTAACCACTTGGAAATTGTAAACCGGGAGTTCGAACAATATTTCCTCCTTTGATTGGTAGCCATCTGAGAAGTACACATTGTGAAACAAATTGTTAGTCCTCTTTGTGATGCTCACACAATATACAAATAAACACAAATCCATTCTAGTTCTACTTCTCCTTCCTTTTTGACAACTTTGAAGACATTACCTGTACTTTGTGACTAAGCAATGCAGAAACACCGCCATTTGCACCTTGGTAAAATCCGTTCCAACACAAAATCTCATGCCACCACCAAAGGCCATGAAATGCTTCGATGCACAATTTGTTTCTTGACCCTGTATCCCATGTTTTAGTACTGATGAGTAATCGGTAAATAATGGTAGCATAACTAATGAAGGTGATTTATACAGAGGCCTTGAACTGTAACGCACCTCCCATCTGCAGGGATTGAAGGCAAGTGGATCTTCATATTTTTCTGGGTTTAAATGTACAGCTGGGGGACAGACCATAACCGCCCAACCTGCTGGAATGGTATATCCTGCACCATTAACAAGGTACGGTAAATTTCAGCAAAACTTGTTCAGAAACTGTTTGGACCATTAACACATACCTTTAAACCGGATATCCCTTAGTGATCTTCTGAAGATTCCTGGAACTATGTTTGCCAATCTAACTGTTTCATTAATGACCTGGAAATTGAACTCGTGAGTTGATGCTCCAAAGAAATCCAATACTATGGCAATCAACTACTTCGAATATGCTTTGCTTACCTGAAATGTATATTTCATGGATTTATACTCTTTCCATGAAAGATCAGCGCTGGATTTTTCCCGATTTCTGAGAATTGCCTCATGCTCTTCCTGAAAACAAGAGTGCAACTTCCCCTGTAAAATCATAATGAAGTGGTTCTAAAATGTTATCTTTTCCAACTTGTATGGAGTGTTCTTAGATACCGTTAATTGCTTCAGAACCAATGGATATTCTGAAAGAAGTTTAATGGCCAAAGTGAGAGCGAGTGAAGTTGTTTCAAAACTTGCAAACAGTAGCACAAACATTAAATCCAGGGCAATCGCTTCGGTCAGGATTGTTCCCTCTTTCTGAAGTTCTTCAAGCACAAAATCAAAAAAATCGCTTTGGTGTTTTCTTGGCTTCGATCGTCTTTGCTGCAGCAGGTACTTTAGCATTCTCATTGCCCTTTTTCGACCCTGAAAATATACAAAACATTAATAAACAATAGATTGAAGTCTGCGGAGGTTTTTTTCTTTTATACTTCATTCTTCATAAATGTTCAAAAAAATTTGTTTATTATAATTTAGAGCAAACCATTGCAGCTGCAAATTCTTTTGGAGGCTAAGTTGGTGAAAAACAATATTTGATTCTAATGCGTCAGCGAAGAATTGTTAAAAAGGAAAAATAAGAAGAAAGATGAAACAAATATTTTTCACATGATCAACAATAGTTAATGTTTACCTGTAAGCATCTATGATATGCTGTTCCAGGAATATCCACAGGGAAGGAAATTAGGCCCTGTATGAATGCCACAAAATTCTCCCTTAGATTCTCTGAGGAACTGTCTTGATCATAACTTATCAGCTTCTTTGCGGTCAGATCAAATATCATCTGCATGAGGAAGCTATTATATTAGATTTGGTGCTGAAACTTCCAATAAATGGTTTCAACGAGAAGAATGGTTGTTGAAGATTACACTTGCAGTTGCTTCTTTTATTTCGACGGCGTCTTGAAGAGACCATCGTGCCAACCTATCGGATGCAGTCTGTTCGACTTCAGGGAGCATTCTTTTGAGGCTTTCTGGACCAAAGAGATTTAGCACCATATTCTTCAGGTACTTATACATGAACCCGTGTAATGAACCAACATTTTGTCGTCCAAAGATCTCAGTGAATGTATCTGGATACCAGCTTTGGAATAATCGGCCTTCTTGTTGGAAGATAAAATAATTGAAATCCGGGTCTGTTGATATGACAACTGGCCTTCCAACCAAACTAGTTCTGAATATCGGTCCATATCTGGAAGCGAAAACCAAAGAGTTTACATGAAGAAGAAGAAGTGTATAAGAAGTTGGTAAGTTACGCAGATTCTACCTTTTCATTCTCTCTTTGACGAAGGGAGGAATATCAGAAGAAGTGTTGGGAGCAAAGAACTGAAGGGTCTCTCCAAGGAGTGGCAATCCCATTGAACCTGGTGGGAGTTTCCCATTGCATCTGGGATTTCTCCAACCGTATATCCAATGTATGATGCTTATAATAACCAGCGTTCCGATAAAAAAGGCCCACATTTTGCTGAAACTCAACGCAGGTGCACAGAAGATCTTGAATCGAAATTGATAATATGTTTGTTGACTCTTGAGGAAATTTGGACAGCTTAGGATTACCAGAAATGAGATGGTGTTGAGGTTGTAAACGTGGGAAGAATAGACAGGAAAGAGAAGAAAGCGCTGGCATGTATCTCAGCAACCATTAGGAGATCCTCTTAAATAGGCAGGGTATAAGTGTGAACCTAACAGGTAACTTATTATAAAAAAATTTGTAGCTTTTTGCCTTGTAACTAGTTGCCTTGTAACTAGCCAAAAGTAGTAGTTGAATAGGGAATATAATACTTCCTTTGATCCCTTGTCGTTAGTGTTAAAGACCTAGCATCACTACGAAGCTTACCAGATGTTTCCTCATCCTACCCACACCTTTTTCCTCTGTAATCGTTTGTGTGTTTTAGTTAACTTTTTTTCTGATTTGAGATAAAGAGTCAAAGCACAAAATGGAAGCAACACGAGGACACAGTTTTGGCCTTTTTTGAGGACAAGATGCAGGAGTTGCATTAGGGGTCTTCCCTAGATTAGAGAAGAACTGATAGAGGTTCAAAGGATCTGTCTGAAACCAATCTTCCCACGTCATTAAGTGCCACGATTTTATGGTCTCACCAACTTCTTTTAGCTTCCTAATATCTTTGCTAAATACTCTAGTATCTAAATGACAAAAATCCAGGAAATGCATGTCTCACATGTTCCTTTTAAAAACTTGTGTTCCATAGAATTAGATCTCATCCTAGATCTTCTCTAGCTGTAATCATGAGCTTATATTGTTAAATTCTTATGTCAACCTCTGGATCTTATGCATACATCACTAGTGATCTCCAAGAGAGTGCTCTAGATATGCATACCACCTCTGTTCTCATTTCCAGGAACTTTTCTCCAACTCGGTGGAAACCATTTGTGACAGTAGGTACGATAAGCTATTTGATCAGGTTAACCAATTTCAACACATAGAGCACCGTCCCACCGGTCATTGAGCCACGGACTCCTCCTCCAAGCAACAACTGCTACAATGTAGGTAGGTTACTGTGAATTATGAATCTCAATTATGCGCAAAGTTTGATTAGAAAATTGCTTACTCTGTACAAAGTGGCATTGCTAATTTAAATACGGTGAGTTACATACAATCTGGCACCACAAAACCTGTAAAGTTGATGTAAATTCACTAACTTGCGTGTCTAAATCACCCTGATTTTTCATTGTTGTCATGGACAGTATGAAAATTTTCTTGCATAGCTGTCAAGAACACTTGTATTAACTCAACTAAATAAATTCAAGAGATAGAAGACACTGAAAAACCATATCTTCTCATTTCTGTTATCGCAATCCAACGCGCTTAGAGTTCTTTGTTTTATTATATATACATATATATATATTATAAAACAAAAAAGAAAGATATAAAGGGAATAACTCGGCTTGTTCAACTGCTATGCACGGGCCTGGAAAGGGTCTCCTTGATTGGGTTGCACAACAGTGACAGCTCAGTGAGCTCTGATTTGGTAATTATAAACAATAACAATAATACAGTATTCGTGTAAAGTTAAGTTAGGTTGAAGTCAAATGTTATGTTCTTTAGACCTTAAGATATGCAATTTTAATGTAGGGAGAAATTCTTGTGTCTGATTGGAGAAAGAGCTTATGGGAGGTCCTACCTGTCCTTTGATTGTCCAAGAGTCCACGTCAGAGGATATTCTCTATATCAGATCACATTCACAGGGATAGGTATGTGTTTTGATCTGATGGTTCAAGATGAAGGATCAAGTTGACCTCTTTAAACCCTTTTAAAACCATCACCCAATGGACTGTGCGTAGCAGGAGAGCATACAGATAAATGATTATAGCGTAGTAGTAAACTGAATATATTAACTATGATGGTGGTGAAAATTGCAGGTTGTTTAATATATATCTTTTTTGCGTTTGACGAGGTAGAGAGGATTAAGGAGAAAGTTGTTCATGCTGTCTGTGCCGTGCGCCTAGAGAATGCGTCATTTAAGTGAAGTCCAAGTAATGAAAAGTATCGGGACAGCTTTTCTTCCCAAGCCTTGGACTTGGTTAAAAATGAATCAAGTCAAATAACATCAACTGTTTCTAACTGTTTTAGCACTTTGACTACATTTACCGATGCCACCAATAATAGCACTCACTGTGTCGTGTAAGGAAACTATATATAACCTTACTGTTTAAATTCCAGAATACGATCATTTTCTGTACGTGAATTATATATATTCTTCTATCAAGTAAGTTTGGGATGACTTATGGTTTTGATACTATCGAACTTCATCATCGTCGATGATGCTAAATTGTTGTTAAAAATGTCAGAATCCCCAGCATTATTCTTGTATGAAGAATATATGACATGGTATGTGCCTAGCCATAGGATTATCTGGTGAAGAATTCAAGGCCGATATGGAGAATAGTATTAATGCTAAAATAAACTTAAGACAAAGAAAATGATCTTGGACAAGCTCAAGTTGCTATTATCGTCTGTCGCCCACAGGTTGGCTCTTTGCAAGTGGCAACTTTCATTTTCTATTCATGTATGGAAACACAGGGAAGGTATACTTCATAGTTATGGCCATCCGAAGTTAATAATGGATTTAAGCTTTTAAGTAACAGTCGAACCGAGTCCACCTAGCAATTCATTTTGTACTTAAAAACAACGTCAACAGTTAACAGCTTTTCTTCCCCCATGCAGAATTTTCCTTCTCTCTTATGAATTTGGATGTATCTACTTATCAAATAGTTCATCTAAGAAAGGTAAGCTCTAGAAGGGCATGACACTATATATAAACACTGAAAAATGAAAAGCAACGCTATAACTAGTTAACAAAATTACAGGGATATGGATTATGTACACATATATATGAGGATTAAGAGGTTCATGAGAAGTACAATAGTAGCATTTTTCTCAGCAAATCACATAAAACAGCCCCTGTGATATACTTTATTATTCATCTTAGCCCCTGTGTCTTTAATTCGGTCACCTTAGCCTCTGTGTTTTTTATTCTCATTCAAGATACCCCAATTGAGTATTTTCGGACAAATTTGCCCTTAGATTATTGAAATACATTTTTTTAATCTCTTGATTCCAAGGGTAAATTTGTCCGAAAATACCCAATTAGGGTATCTTGAATGAGAATAAAAAATACAGGGGCTAAGGTGAACGAATTAAAAACACAAGGACTAAAATGAATAATCAACTATATCACAGGGGCTCTTTTATAGGATTTGCCATTTTTCTCCCCCCAAAGGTTTGGTGTAGAGATTGAATCCTGATCAATAGGGATGGGTGACTGTTTTGGTTGCCTTTGAATCAAAAGCATGTATTTAAGATAGGATTGCTTAACTTTCATTGAGGTTTATGCTTGAAATAATGAACAATGTGTATTTTTTTACAATTAGGAGAATGAATCAAAGAGACAGCCCAATGAAAATGGCATCAATCTCTATGCATTAATGGTACTCCCATTCAAGTGGAATAGTTTAGTTGGTTCACGTGTAATTGTATACAAACAGAAAAGCTTGTTTATGGACTTCAATTATGCTCGAGAGTTGTGATGTTTTACTCTAAGCTCATCAGTTTAATTGGTTCTCTTTGTTTATTCTCGACAGGTACAATATAGATTTTGGGTAATGATGGAGACGCCTCTGATTTTCTGATGCAAACTTAACTTTTTATGTTCAATATATTTTGATAACACGACAACTTTTGCATGAAAACTATGGAGTAATAAAAATAAAGTATTAAAAGACTTATCTCAATACATATAGGTCCAAGAAGAAAATGTCAAAAGCATTCATTCATTTGGAGCAACCTTTGTTAGAAGTTAATTGTTTAATAATTTATTTGAAAGTTCAATTAACTTCCTGATGTATGATTTTTCCTATTACACAGAAACTATTGTAAATTTCAAGCATTCATACCTATCATACATTTTTTAATATCGATGAAATATATAATCATTATTTTTCAAATATGAACTAGATAAACCGTCAAATATACATAATAACTTATAAACTATATGCTTTAGATAAATTTTTTATGCCTCCAACACGAGTCCTAGTCGTTGCGTTGCGGGCTGTTTCTCATCTTTTCTTGTGCGATTTGCATTTCTGATTGATTTCATCCATCTTTAACCCTAATCAACAAATCTTTTTTAGTCCAACTCACTTCCTTCTTTTTTTTTGGTCCAAATTACTTCTTTTTTTGGTTTACTTCACTTCCTTTTTTTCTTTTTAATCATAAATTTCGAAGTGGATTGGATTGAGGAGGAAAAATCAAAGATAATGGAATGGTCCTTTATTTTTTTTCTTTCCGCTAGGAAAATGTAGCTTTGAATATATAGATTTAAAGCAGCGAGGAAAAGGACTAGCTGAACTAAACTAAAAAATCTCTCTATATCTATATAAAGAAGAGTTTCGTCTTTCAAATAAAATCAAAGTTACGCAAAAAAGATTGGTTTTTGTTAGAGAATCAAACGATGATGGGATTTAAGCTACAAAGCATGGACACAGCCAGAGACGGAGCTATGTGGGGGCCCATGGTGCATTGGGCCCCCCAATATTTAAAAAAGTTTAAAATTTTTATTTTAAATATATATATATATATATAAGGAAGGAGTTATTTGGAACCCATTGATGTATTGGGCCCCCCAAGATTTAAAAAAATTAAATTTTAAATTTCTGGCTCCGTCATTGGACACAGCAAAATAGAGCTGTGTCCGCGTGTCGGACACGTGTTCGATGCGGACACCCACAAAAAGTACATATATATGCTCCATATTTTTTGAGAGGGACTTATAAAATACCAAATATATATGAACTATCAAGATATTGGAAATCTTGAAACACATCAATCAATATACATCATATTATGAATTCTGAATTTTTTCTTAATTCTAAATTTTATATAATATATATATATACAATGCCGTTCCTATAGTTTTATAGGCCCTGGGCGAAATAAAAAAAAGGCCCCAATAAATCGACAATATACTTAAGTTTACATATTTGTATGAAACATAAATGACTCAATTTAT
>JAOTAX010000197.1:30910984-30948769 GCA_025629825.1 Erythroxylum guanchezii
TCCTAAAAAATTACCATTACCATCTTGGTAAAGTTTCTCATTGGATCCTCGAAAAGTTAAATTATATTTAGCAAGATGTTTCACAACAGAAACTATTCTTATCAAAACTTGTCTCCAATGTTCTTTTTCCTTTGCAATTTCTTGTTGCAAATCTTTATCAACTGTTTGATTTTTGCTCAATCTTACTCTTAATTAATTCATTCCACGTTCTCATATTAGTCATATGCTTAATGCAATTCTCATGTTCTTTAAGTCTCTCACTAAGATGCATCCAATCTCTAAATCCGTCATTTGCTAATCCACTTTGTTAATTTGTTAGTAGATTTGAACAATTTACAACAAAAACAAAATACTTTATCTACATATTTAAAACCAACCATTTTCTATCGCTAATCTCTCCATTACTCAAATTTTTATAATAATAAGAATATGAAAATGACGAGAGGTATTGTCTAAAGGAAACATAAGATTCAACTCTCTTACAGGCCCTTTTTCAACTAAAATATCCCTTGCTTTATTATCAAGATTATCCCAATTCCTAGGATCATAAATGTCCAATATAGGGCTTACTTGCTCAATATACTGTAAATTTTCTGAAGTAGATGCATTTGGTACATGATCATCCTCACTCAGATTTCTAATATCCTCGTGAATATGAATCTCATCACTTAAGTTTTCTTTATGTTGTTCAAAACCACCTTCACCTAATTCCTCAAGACTCTCACTAGAGGAGCCTACTCTTTTAATAAATTTATTTATTGCTCCTTTTTTAGATTCTATTAACTGTGCTACTTGTTTTCTTTTTTTTTCACTTCCAGACAAATACTTTTTAGGCAACATAATATAAACTAATTATAACACAGTTGGATTAGGAAAAGAACAAACGCACCTGTATAAAACTGGAAGAAGTATGCAGGTACAACCAAACTTTAACAGCTTCACAATATATCACAAAGATATATAAATGGTATTATATCTGTGATACAGGAAAAAATAAATAGCAAAATTGAATATCTAATATTAAAAATAAAAAACAAAGAGTAAAAATATATTAAAAATCATAAACTTTACCTTTAAATTATACTCAGAACTCAGAAGACAGAATCGTAAAATTTTTTGCTGCTAATTTTTGAGTTGGAGTACTTTAAATACATATATTGATGAAAATAAAGAAATTAGAAAGTAAAAGTATACTTAAATATTTCAAGACTATTTATAAGCATGAGGACCACAAAATTACTTTTACTTCAAAAAAAATTATAACATTAGCGTATAAATGACTTTAACGTTATACTTATAACGTTAAAGTCATTAAATGACTTTAAATGATCAGATGGCAACCAATGGACACTCCTATGATTGTGTGTGACACTTGAAAAATGATGGTTTCAGTCAACAAACGCACACACCTTGAGCCCAAAATTACCATGTATACGAACTGGACGTTAAGCAAGTTTGTTTTGGATATATATATATATATATATATATATAAAGAACGAATGGACGTTGTGACTTTAATGACTATAACGTTATAAGCCAACGTTAAAACTTAAAACATATCACTGTGCATCACGTCTTAAAGTCTAGAGAGGGGGCTGTTGAAGTGGGGTCCCCTCTCATAGTGGGCCCTTTATATATATATATATATATGTTGTATTCGTGCCCACCAAATTTTAGAAGTTGGTGTGTCCTCGTGTCCGTGTCCGTGTCCGTGTCGTATCCATGTCCATGTCCATATCTATGCTTTTTAGGATTTAAGTGATACTTACAAGTTTTAATATATTTTTACTTTTGAGTAAGTATCATCTTTAAAATTGAAGTGAACATTTAGACCATCATATATATGATAAGACATGAATATTCATTATAAATAAAATTGTCTTTAATATTTTTTTTTTTGGTGCAAAGGAAAGAAAAATTACAAATAGAAAAGAGAACTAGTCCCTGACAAACATGACGCCAACAGCATCACCAAGAACCGCAACATCCATAAATGTCGAAAGAGTAACCCAAAATTGAAAAGCTTCCCGTCCATGGCTTCCCCATTGAGCTAAAATATTAGCTACATTATTGCCTTCGCGAAGAATATGCTTATACTGGACAGACTAGTCCCAACTGAGAATAGCTCTGATATTGTCAATTAAATTACCATGGGGATAAAACGTCCAGTCTGTACTTTCCAAGCACCGGAGAGCTTTTAAAGAATCTGAAAATAAACAAACATCTCTATAGAAGTGATTCCAGGCAACGAGCAGACCAGTACGAATAGCTAATAATTCTACACCCATATTGGAATCTCTACCAACAAATTCAGAAAAACTGCCCAACCAGTTACCATGGCAATCTTTAAGAACGCCACCAATAGCCGCATCTCCTGGATTGCCCAGAACACTACCATCTACATTCAAAGCAACAGCAGTATTTCGCGGAGGCTTCCAAGCAACTAGACAAGCGCTTCTCGGAGTACTAATCTTGACCAACCCCAGATATGAATTCCACTCATGAATCATATTATAAATAAAATGCTCTCGTTCCAATTGAATAAACTCAACATTTGCAATAACTTCTCTATTACAAAGACACCAAATAGACCAGATAATCGCAAGAAAACTAATATCAAGCCGCCAACCATTCATCAACACCGAACTATCTTGATAGTGAATCTTGAACCAAGAGGCAAAGGGAGTATTGCTTACCAAGCTATCAGAGAATAGACCAGCATACCGTTGCCAAATGTCAGTGACCTTCACACAATCCCGAAAAAAGGTGAGAAATTGTCTCGGCCCCAGACCCACATCGCTTGCATAAGTCCGAAACGTCAATTCCTCTCCTTGCTCGAAGTTCTTGAGTGTGAACTCTGCCATGTCAAATTAGCCAGCTAAGAATCCTCACTTTCTCCGGCCCTCGAATCTTCCAGATCTACCTCCAATTATCATCTCCCTCAGCGTCCACCCCTATTAACCACTGAAACCCACTCTTGATGGAATAGCGACCAGTGGTAGAGTTTCCCCAAATAATCTCATTTGAAGCTCAGGATTCCATTTGAGGACGGATGGACGGAAACTCGTCTCTGATTTCACTCGGAATAGTTGTACAAAGGTCATAGAGTTTCCAGATGCCCATGTCGCCCAGTATATCACTAACCATCAGGTCCCAGTTGCTATCGTCCACCGAAGGAACACGATCGATTAGTCGTCCGTTCTTTAACCAAGGATCGTGCCACAAAGAGACCGAGCGGCCGTCTCCTATTTTGTACCGAAAGCCCTCAATAATCTCAGCCCTTGCCTTCAGTAGATCACGCCAAATTGGAGAATAGTTAAGCCGTTGTGTCCAGTTCAACACCGTCAAATTGGGAGCATACTTCCCACAAATCATCCGGACCCATAGTTTCCTTTGGTTTTCATGAGCACTCCACACGAGCTTACCCAGAAAAGCAATGTTCATAAGTCGACATTTACGAATTCCCAAGCCATCGGTAGCCTTCGATTTAGTAATTGTGTCCCAAAAGAGTAAATGTACACCTCTCTTATCATCAGAGGAGCGCCAAACAAAATCATGCACAATCCGGTCGACTGCATTACACGCTCTATTAAAGAACCAAGTGACTTGCATTAAATAACTAGGCATTGCATTTAACGTAGCTTTAGCAAGCGTAACTCTATCGGCCAAATTAAGAAGGCTAGCTTTCCAACTAGACAGCTTTTGACTCATACGACTAACCAACTGACTAAAATTGTCAACAAATCTCCTGCCTTCTCCTAGGTCAAAACCCAGATATCTACCCATGTTTTCAATCGAATTAATTCCAAGAATCTCCCCAAGTGCTTCACGTTGAGAGTTGGAAACCCCACTCAAAACAGTAAACTTTGATTTAGTCACATTAATTTTCAGACCCGAAGCTGCACTGAATTTTTTGAGTATCGAGTTGAGAACCTGAGCTTGATTAATAGTAGCTTGAGCACACAAAATCACGTTATCAGCAAAGAACAAATGAGATAAATGTAGACCACCACGAGAGCAAGATACTAGGGCCCACTCCCGCCTTTCCACTGAAGAATTAATCATAGCACCATATTTCTCCATACACAAAACAAACAGATAAGGCGATAGAGGATCACCTTGACGAATACCTCTCTGTGGGCGAAATGAAGGAAGACGTTCACCGTTCCATAAGACAACGAGTGAAGATTTCCGAACATAATTCATGATAAGAGAAATAATGGTCGCTGGAAAACTGAAATCAAACAGCACACCTTCAAGGAAATCCCAGTTAATGCAGTCATACGCTTTTTCGAGATCTATTATGACCATCATTACACCCTTTCGGCTCTTAGACCGCTTCATCGTATAAATCAATTCTATGGCTATCAGAATATTATCAACTGTACTTTGACCCGAGATGAAGCTACTCTGAAAAGGATGTAAAATATCCTTAAGAAAAGGACGCAATCTATTTACAATGATTTTCGTTAGCAATTTATAGCTAACATTGCATAAGCTGATCGGTTGAAATTGTGTAATAGAGACAGGAGAAGTTTCCTTCGGAATTAAAGCAATTAATGTCTCCTTTAGCCGATCATCGATGTTGCCAGTCTCAAAAGCTTGTCGTACCATATTAGTCATTGACCCACCCACCACATGCCAAAATGTTTTGAATAAAAGTGGTTGAAATCTGTCAGGGCCTGAAGCTTTATGATTACCTATGGAAGACAGAGCACCCCAAATCTCATCGCTAGTTACTGGTCCACTCAAGATATCAACAAAAGCTTGTTGGAGTTTTGAATGATTCTGACTAACACCGTTGTCCCCACTACCTGCTGAACTCGCAAACAAGTCCTGAAAATAAGTCAAGACTTTATGTTTAACCTGAACTGGGTCGTCACACCACTCCTCAGTTACATGTAATTTTAATATCTCAATTTTATTACGCTCCCGACGCACCACCGTGGAGGCATGAAAAAATCTTGTATTACGGTCTCCAAAAATTAGTTTCTGTTCCCTACTTTTTTGAAACCAAAGGATTTCCTCCTGAGCAAGACTATGATTATATTCTGAAATGAGCTCCTTTTCCAAAACTCTAAGATTATGTGAATCATAACTCTGTAGACTACGTTGAATCCCATCAATCCGACCTTTAAGTCTTCTCTTTCGACGAAAAATATTCCCAAAGACATACCGATTGAAAGCCCTACATGCCTCCTCCATAAGCCGTAAAGATTCAGAAGGATGTTTCGCAGTATCCCAATTATTTTTGACCACGTCAAAGAATCTATAATCCATAATCCACGCAGCCTCAAACCTGAAAGGCCGAACACCCCCATAACTCGACACACCACCCAACTTTACCAGTAGAGGAGAATGGTCAGAATACACTCGGGGGAGATGCCAAACTACCGCTTTGGGAAACAAAACCCTCCACTCCACAGAAGCAATGGCGCGATCAAGACGTTTTGCAATTCTAGGAAAGGAATTGCGAACCCAAGTATATTTTTGGCCAATGTACTCGAAATCTATAAGATTACACCGTTGGAGATGATTATTAAATTTATCTGCTCTACTTTGGGAAAAACGACCACCTTGTTTTTCCGCACGGGAAAGCATATCGTTCATATCTCCAATGACAAGCTAAGGTTGACAACGATTTGCAAAAGTATCACGGAGGTCATTCCATAATTGCTCTCGAAGGCTCGCATTAGTGCTAGCATATATAACTGTAAGAATCCAAGATTGGCCACTAACCATATCAACCGATCCGGTAATCATTTGAGAGGTGGAACACAATTCAGAGAATGCACAAGCACTCGTTTTCCACAAAAGCCAAATGCCTCCCGCACGACCAATCGGGTCTCTAATTGAAAAGCCATCAAAACCCATTTGTTGCCAACGGAAATTGTGTTGATCAAAGGTTACTTTGGTCTCAACTAACACTACAAAATCTACTTTATTAGACTGGACAAATTCCCTAAGATGACGTCGGGCCACTTTATTTCCTGCGCCTCTAATGTTCCACATTAAGATATTTAAATTCATCATTAATGTAAAAGATAGAACAAGAACATCATTACGTCAAGTCCATATGGGACTGGCCCCTCACATTAACATAAATTGGAATTTCTTCCCCCACCAAGTCGCTATACAGGACTATTGGAGATACACCTGTAACGCCAGCACCACGGTCTTCCGTGTCACCCTCTCCCTGCTTTAAATTAGGAGGGCGGTTGGCATGGAAGACAAATTGAGAACCACTGCCGTCCTGTCCTGGGGGAAACAGAGTCTTCTAGGAGGGAGGGACCTGGACAGTCGGGGGATGAACCGTCGATGTAGAGGCCCGATACCTCAAAGGAGAGGATGACCCCAGAGGAGCCGCCCTTTCCTGGCCTTGGGCCAGTTCCACGTTCGGATCCCTTGAAGCTCGATGAAGTCGGCCTCCATTAGGTGTACGCTTATCCAACATATAATCCCTCCCTGGGTTTTTCTCTTGAACTGAATCACTGACACCATCGAGGGAGGTGTCAGTCTCTTCTATCGGAAGATTATGGAATCTATTGCTTCTGAAACCAGTACTTGGTGGGCGGTTCACAGCTTTTGAGGTTCTTTTCTTGGCGACAACCATCCATTCGCCATGAATCGGGCTCGATTTCGGACGTGGAACATCATCAACATCCAGTGATAAATTTGCCTAAGAAGCTCCAGCACTCTCCAGGGTCCCCTCTTTCGATACCTCACAAGTGACATTTGTATGTCCATAAACTCCACACCGGAAACAGATCGTATGCAGGGCCTCATAGACCACATTATATCTCACCCCCTCTACTTCAATCAAAGGCACAAGAGGTTTAGTTAAATCAATTTCCACACAAATCTGGACAAACTTTCCCCTATTAGCATGGAATGTATTTCCATCGAGCTTCATAGGTTTACCGATAGACTAAGCAAGAGTTGCAAGAACATTGGCATTATAAAATTCCATTGGCAATTCGGGAATACGAATCCAGATGAGGGTCTTGTCCATGCTAGCCATAGCAGGGTTAAACCCCGGCGACCATTCCTGCACAATTAAGTAATGATCTTGGAGGACCCAAGGGCCTTTAGTAAGGGCAATCCGTCTGTCGTCCTCATTGGAAAATTTTATCAGAAAGAATTCATTCTGGAGGTCAGCAATCTCAATCTTTCCAGTAGCCTTCCATAACTGATTGATTTTCGAAGTTAAAAAATAGTACCCTACAGTTTTACCCAGCACCTTAACAATCAATGAATCTTTCAATGGTTTTTCCAATTCCTCTCGAAAGCTTGGGGTAAAGGAGAAATAGGACAACTGCATGTTTTCATCTCGGTACTGGAGACTCATTGTTTGTGCTTCGCAGAGATCTAGTAGGTGCTCAATGTCCATGTCTTCCACTATTAGGGTCGACTTATTCCTTCCCCAGATTCCGTACGAAGAATCAACCAATCTGGTCCCTAAAGTCAGCGGCGGAACGACTCCCCTATTCTGGGGGTCCGGTGGGTAGGGGTGAGCATTATTCGGGCCAGCCCGATTACCCGGCCCGGCCCGAATTAATTCGGGTAAAAAAATTTCAAATTTCGGGTAATTCAGGTATTACCCGAATTATTTTCGGGCCGGGGTCGGGTAACTCCAAAAAATTTCGGGCTGGGCCAATTACCCGAATTAGGTTATAAAAATACAAAATTTCGGGTTTTTTTAAAAAAAATTATCAAAAAAAGCAACTTCGGGTAATTCGGGTAAAGCCGAACAAAATTTCGAGTAATTCGGGTCGGGTAAGCTCGGGTAAGAAAAAGTTCGGGTTCGGGCCGGGTAAGATGAAAAAAATTCGGGTAATTCGGGCAGGGCCTGAACAGTGAAATTTCGGCCCGAATTATCCAAATGCTCACCCCTACTGGTGGGCATTGTCGTTTCCCTAACGGCGGATTAGCAGGGCCGGGGCTAAACCCTACTTGCGCTTGCGAAAACATCGGATCTCCACTCTCGTCAGTTTCACTATTGTCTTCAATAGTAAGTTAGTAAGTCAAGTGTTGACCCTTGAGAACTGTTCACCATCAACTTGTACTGCAATAATGTTTCAATTTATAATAGTTCAAATTTGAATTAGAAATCAATTAGAATTTTAAATAAAATTTCAATAAAAGATCAAGTAATTTAAAAAGTGAAATCATTTTTATGTCATGATGTCTGATTTAGCAACTCTTACAAAATATTGAAATGTGAAACTAATTGGCAAATTTCTTAGAATTTAAACTAAGATTCTTTTCACGTTGCTAACATCCAACGATACATTGTTGTTTAGTTGGGGAAAAAGAGAATGATTTTAAAAACCATATAAAAGGATAAACTTTATATTTAAGTGACTCCTTTTCTATCTAGAAAAATGATATTTGTAATTTTTCAATATTTTAAAATATAATTAAGATAATAGAAACTCTTAAACCCGGGATTGTCGAATCATTTTGAGATGATTTCAATAGGCTTATATGTAGTGTTGATTCCTATTGAATGCTTTTCTTTTCTAAAATTCACCAAATTAGAAATTTTAATCTTTCATCAACTTATGCCAATAAAACCTTATCAATTTGTCTCGCTTTTTTAGTTTAATTTGCATATTTTTAACATCTTAACTCTATTTTGTTTTTTTATACAAAATAAAAATGAAAATGAAGTAATAGAACACAGTAGCTGTAATTGAAAGGAAAACTTTATGTGTTTCAATTTCTTTGGTGCTCATAATGTTCGAAATTAATCATGATCGAATCACGGGTGCAGCGGAAAATAAAATTTTCTACGATTTCCACTTCAATCCCGATAATTGAATAACTTCAATAAAACATGAATTGTAGAGTAAAAAATCATATCAAATTCGCTTTTCCTGTTAAAATTGTTTTGAAAGTTTTTTCATGTGTCAAACCACAAGTTGTTTAATTGTCCAACCTCTAATGATATCTACAGAACAACTTCTCAACACTTGAGAAGAAAATAAGTAGGAGTGCTAGTTTCCTAATGCTTACTCTTATTTATAGAAAAAAAACGCATTAGGGTTTTAAATTTTTTATTAAAATTAAATTCCTTAATTATGATTAAAGTCATCTTTTAATTATAATTAATTTACTTTAAATAAAATCAAAGATCTCATATTTGATTCTTAAAGTTTCGCAAACTTTATAATTAAGTCCAACTTAATTAAAATTGATTTTTCTTTCACAAGCTGCTCTTTAATGTGACCCATTGGATTCCTAATAAATTAAAACAATGATTATAAATTATAATTTTAATTCACAATTAGAATCAGATAAATTAAAACTCCTTTTAATTTATTTTTATTTCCTCAATTAAACAATTTATAATTGTAGATCAAGTTTGGCGTCTAGCAACATGTCATGATCACACAAATATCAGGAATGTCAAAGTGATTTGACTTAACTTGTCTATGCATAGTTATGATGTATAATTTAATCATTTCATCGTCCAATATTCCAATTAGACATAGTATGGATACATTGTATACTCTTTATATCTAATCATATTCTTTCTTGATAATTAGTAATTGATTTATAATTGATATTTAAAAACACCATTTCAAATGTCAATTCACTTCGGTTAGAGAATTCTATAAATCACCACTAACTAAAAACAGTAGAACATCTCTCTAATTACTTTAGAGTGTCGAATCCTTTATTGACTTACTTAACTATCTCCATATAGTTCATACTACATCTAAATACTAATGACTGAATCATCTTAGGATAATTCATAAGTAGCATCAAAACACAGTAATTCTTACACGAGATACCTTGGTAATCTCAAGTCTAGTGAATAATTATACAACCGTCATTATGAGGAAATCCACAGATACATAAGTAATATTCCATTTAGGATTTTCATAGTAGAGTCAGTTCAGTGACTTGTTTTCTAATAATCACTCATACATAATTTGTTTAAGTACCTCCGTATTTTAATTTATGAGATCAATTATTTTCTTCATAAGAAAGAAATATAATGTGTGTCAGTTTTACCGTTTCAATAATATCCCGTTTTGATGAAACTATAACTAGAAACATTTAGAAAATATACATAAATGTAAATTGAATTTCACAATTATGATTTCATCATAATTTCAATTACACAGTAATTATTTTATGAATTTAAACTTTAGTATTAAAACATCAAATGTAATTAATTTAATACACAAAAATAAAGAATGTCTTTTCATTAATTAAAATAATAATTTCATATATTAAATTGCAACCAATTGATTGGCTGCAAGGGTATCAACTAACACATAATTACATCCGACTTTGCATTTTATTATTGTTGGACAAGGTTTTCTATTGCTGTTTAACTTTTGAAATGATTTGAAAGGTAAATATACGTTTAAAAGAAGAGTCATATACATTGAAGCTTTGGCTATTTAACACTCTTTAAACTTATTTCCTATATTCCAAAGAGTTATGCTTTTACTTAATAAAATGACAAATTATCAAACATAATTTTAAATTTATTTAAAAATGTATAAATTACCGACATCTTTTGTATAGTTTTATAAATTTTATTTTAAAATTTCTCAAAAACTTTTATATTTTGTAAAAAGTTCAAAATTACTTTTTTCTATTAACACGTGAATTTGTGTTAACTTGACTTTTTACGACACAGTCACACCTTACAAGAACAATCACCTCACAGGGGTGATTAGAAATTATATAATAGATTGATTTATTTACTTATATTAAAATGTAATAATATTTATAATATAATATATTAATTTATTTTATCAAAATATTATTACATTTATTAATTACTAATAATATTTACTAGTTTTAATATGGTAATAAATTAAAATTATTTATCAAATTATAATAGGATCTTTGAAGTGTTAAAATTCTAAACCTTATTTATCTAAACATTCTTAGTATTTTTATAAAATATGTAACATGGTGCTAATATCACCTCATTCACATGATATATGCAATATCAATACCTTTTTCTATTATATATCTTTTAATTAATTAATTTTGATTTAATATTTCTTATATTTATATTTGAAATTAGACATAATTTTATATATTTACATATAGTCATTCAAGTGAATTTAACCCATTTATTTAAAATGATCTCTTCATCGTGGCTATTGTAGGCGAAGAGCTCCTTTCCTAATAGTAATGATGAACCTCCACAGGAAGCATTTGGACAATAAGCTATAAAGTGGTCAGTTGAGACGGAGGCATCATCATCAAAAATAGTATAAACATTTCAATGCTTCTTTTATTAAACTTTTACTGCTCCATTTCCAAACTCCGTCTGCTCATGCTACTGCCACCTGACACACTGGGAATAATATAAACTACACCAATGTAATAAAACTTCTGCAAACTGTACATGCGGTCATCCATGACCTATCAGCAAGGATTTCAATGTATTTAATTATCTTCTCCAGTGTCATTACCTTTTTATGAATTTACGCTTGGTTAGGGCCTTCCATCCCTTTCTTTTCTCCCGAAAGATAATTTATTTTATAATAATGTATCTTAGAAAGCTCGAATGGATTAAAGGGCACATGACTTAGTTTATTTTTCTTGTAATTTATAAGTTTTCCCTTCGTATTATATGTATGCCACATTCATATCGATGTTTCCTATTGCAGTCCAATTTGATTATTACTTGTATTGAAGGGCACATGACCCTCTTTAAGCGTCCAACGGGTTATTCATCTTAGCACTTATTGAACGGTAGGCGTGAATTGGTCTTCAATTTCTGTCCAAGTGCACAAGAAGCCTAAAAATATAGCAACATGAATCACATGATTCGGGAAGCAAGCGCTTGAAGCTGTCAATGAGATGCCTTGTAGTAGTTCAAACAAAGCCACGATGTATTAATTTGAAGGAAAACTAACCGTCTGGTCTAGATATTGCTCTTAGATTGAAAGGGGCACAGTATCTAAAAAAGTGTCATCAATCCTCCATCTACTCACTAAATAATTAGGTATGATTAGGTTTTGAACTAATTTTATATCTACAACATTGCAATTAAACAATTTTCAAAATTTTAAATTAAAAAATATCAAATTAAAATTATAAAATAGTTCAAGATTTAATTAGTCAATCAAATCAAATTTAATTAATATAATAGATAAAATAAATAATAAAAATATACTAATTACTTATAAAGAAAACAATATAGGATTTTCATAATTTAAAAAAAATATTCCAAAAGCTTGAACCAATTCAATTTATTGGCTTTTGGTTCAACAAAGAAACTAGTAATTAAATACTGATCCATATTTTTGACACAATGTAAATGGATTATTTAGTGATTTCAATCAGACTCAAACTGGTCCCAATCTGTGACACTAGATTTTAAGTCATGGTAACAACTGTGACTTAATCAAGTTCTAATAATAGAATATGATTAAATGCAAAAAAATGTAAGTTTCTTATGTGGTTTGGTTATTGGTAGGATTGAACTGAAAATGAGTATCAAAGATGAAAGGGTATACTATAATATAATAGGATTTTCAATGTTGTACTTTGTCGTCATTACTTCTATTACAACCACTTTATGAATAGTGCCTTTGACAAAGTGAATAATATTCTAACTTATCTTTTGGTGTAGAGGATCCACTCTTGGTGGCAACCACAGGGCATACAATAAATAGATATGTACACCCAAGGTTGGCTCTGATACCACTTGTTAGGACTTAGACAAAGTAGGGTCGCAACTAAAACGAAACTAAAAATATTGAAGATAAAATAGACACACAAATTTTACGTGAAAAACTTCTAAATTAGAGTAAAAACCACGAGAAATGATAGAAGAATTTTACTACTGAAAAAATTGAAAAATTGCAAAAAGAAAAACTAGACTCACAAAATATACAAAATATTTTGTCTCTCTTTTCACTCGCTCTCATTTCTTTTCTCTACTAATGGGATGATTTGCTCTCTTCATCTCCTGCTTATTTATAGGCAGGAGACATGTGGGATGGCTAGCCATTTAGCCAACTATTTTTGCCTTTTTTTTAAACTTTATTAGGCATCGAAAACGGTACCTACCATTTCTGACAATTTTCCCACTTGAAGATTTGATTGAGAGTCAATCAAATCTTCACGCTATTCTTTCTACCTTGCCTTTTTCATATTGCTTACGTCTCTGCTAGGGCACAGGAAGATCGACACCATATAAATTTGTCAACGTTGATTGCTTTTGTCATAAAATCTGTCAGGTTATCCATGGTTTGAATCTTCTATATATCCACTATTCCTTCTTCCACTTTCTCACAAACAAAGTGGTATTGGACTCGAATGTGTTTTGTCTTTGAATGAAATGCTGGATTCTTTGCAAGATGCAAAGCACTTTGACATTCATAATACAGAGTAATATTCTCTTGTTTATAACCAAGTTCTTCCAACAACATCTTCAACCACACAACTTCTTTACTGGCTTGTGTAATTGCTACATATTTTGCTTCTATTGTTGACGTAGCCACAACTGACTGCAATTTTGAAACCCAGTTCACAACCCTTCCAGCTAATTTAAACACATATCCAGTAGTAGATTTACTTTTGTCAAGATCACCTGCATAATCAGCATCAACATATGCTCTGACAGTAAAATCTGATCCTCTATAACATAATGCAACATCTGAGGTTCCCTTGATATATCTGAGAATCCTTTTAACTATATTCCAATGCTCTCGACCAGGATTTGCCATGTATCGACTAACCACTCCCACTGCATGTACAATATCTAGTCTTGTACAAATCATAACGAACATCAGGCTCCCCACTGCTGATGCATACAGTACTCGAGACATCTCCATCCTCTCTTCTTCATTGCTAGGACTCATACTTGAGGTTAACTTGAAATTAACAAGAAGAGGGGTATAAATTGAATTACAATCTTACATATTGAATAGCCGCAAGATCTTCCTTAAATAATTCTTTTGAGAAAGCCAAATCTTCCTATTATTTCTGTCCCGTGAATTTGCATCCAAAGAATTTTGTTTATCGATCCCAAGTCCTTCATTTCAAATTCCCTAACCAACTGTGCCTTTAATTCTTTGATACGATCATTGTTGGGGCCTGCTACCAACATATCGTCCACGTACAATAGCAAAACTATAAAGTCATCTTTATCAGACCTCTTGAAATACGCACAGGTGTATGCATTCAAGCTACTATATCCAAGGCTCATGATGAAGCGTATCTCTTATACTAACACCTCGACGCCTACTTTAAACTATACAAAGATTTATTCAACCTGCAAACCAAATTCTTTTTCCATTTTTCTTCAAAACCCTATGGTTGAAGCATATAAATTTCTTCTTCAAGATTTCCATGAAGAAATGTAGTTTTCACATCCAACAGCTCAAGATGCAAGTCAAATATAACACACATTGCCAGAACTACTTGAATTATAGTGAGTCGAACTACAGGAGAAAATATTTTTGTTAAAATCAATATCTTCTTTCTGAGCATATCCTTTTACCACCAATCTAGTATGATATTGCTCCACTTGATCATCACCACTTCGCTTGATCTTGTAAACCCATTAATTGCCAATAGGCTTTCTTCCTTTTGGTAATAATACCAGCTCCTATGTCTTATTCTTATGAAGTGCTTCAATTTCTTCTTGCATTGCTATCATCCACTGAGATATATTTGAACTATTCATTGCTTCTTGAAGAGTTGATGACTCCCCGTCCTCAGTCAAAAAACAGTATACAATATTACCCTTTATAATATAATTTGAGTACCAGCTCAGTGCTCTTCTTATGCGAGTTGATCTTCGAGTAACTGGAACATCATATTCAACTGGTTCTTGCTCCTCGTGCTCTGGTGCTTCTTTAGAAGAATTATTTTGATCAACTTCCCTAACCACTTCTACTGTTGTAGTTTATGGATTCTCTTGTACAGTGCCAACATTTTCTACTTGTTTTTTTATCCTTATCTTCCATAAGATAACATCCCTGCCGATAACAATTTTGTGGGCAGTAGGATCCCACATACGATACCCCTTCACACCTTCAACATACCCTAAGAAAATGCATCTTTTAGATTTTGGGCCTAACGTTGTAGTTTCTTGGGTATTGAGCATCACATAGGCAAGACTTCTAAATATATGGAGTTGGAATAGTCCACTGGTTTACCAGTCCACATCTCCATCGACTTCTTCAACTCAATTATAGTTGATGGAGTTCGATTCATCACATAACAGATGATATTGACTATTTTTGCCCATAATTTCTTATATAAGCTTGCAATTCTCAACATTGCTCTTGTTCTTTCCAATAGAATTTTATTCATCTGCTCTGCTACTCCATTTTGTTGAGGAGTGTACGTTGTCGCGAACTGCCTTTTGATGCCTTCTTACTTGTAAAATTCATCAAATTATTTACCAGTATATTCTCCTCCATTATCTGTTCCAAACACTTGATCTTCCTACCATATTCGAGTTCCACCTATGCTTTGTGAAATTTGAAGACTGAAAATACATCTGCTTTCCTCTTGATAGGAAATACCCAACATCTCCTTAAATAATCATCTATGAATGATACAAAGAAATTTGCTCCTCCTAGAGACGTAATTGGTGCTTGCCATACATTAGAGTGAATCAATTCTAAAATTTCTTTATTTCTGAACTTTGATGTCTTGAATTAAAATCGATGCTGCTTGCTCACAACACAATGCTCATAGAAGGGTAGTGAAATCTTTGTAAGACCTGGAAGTAGATTCTTCTCTGCAAGTATCTTCATTCCTTATTTTGACATATGTCTAAGCTTTTTATGCCACATCATTGCATATTTGTCATCTGGACTAGTCACCGCAGCGGATGTCTCTCCTTCTTACAAAGTGACTCCCTTCAGCATGTACAGATTTGCAACAATCTTCTCTTCTTTCATAAACACCTGCGCTTCTTTAATCACTTTCATGATCTTGTTTTGAATTTCAAATTTGAAACCGAGATCATCCAGTTGTCCTACAGACAATAAAATCTTCTTCAGGCCCTCCACATGTCGTGCTTTTTCAATAATCTGAATTGTATCGTCATACAAGTTTAATTTGATGGTGTCAATACCAACAATCTTAAAAACTTGATCATTATAACTGTACACAATTCCTCTAAAGACAGATTCTTACTGATGAAACTATTCTCTTCGAGAAGTCATATGAAAAGTAGCTGCTGAATCAAACAACCAGACATTAGCAAATCTTCTCTTTCCTCCAATAGTTGTTGCTACTTCACAAACCATTACACTTCCATCATCTGAAGTGCTTGAAATGTTTCATCGAGGAACATAATCTTTCTTGTTTAGATTCCAGCAATCCCTTTTCAGGTGACCTTTTTTGCCACAATTGTAGCATTTATAGTTCTTCTTACTATTGGATTTTGATCTACCATGATTATGACTTTCATTTGGACCATCTTCCATTGATCTACCTCTCATCACTGCCAAGGCCTCCGCTTTTTGCAAATTTGCCAGCCTGCCATTTCTTACTTTTACGTCGACTTTTTTCTTCCAGAATAGCAGCTACAATATTGTCAAAGACTAGAGTGTCTGTGTTGTTTATTAAATTTATGATGAGTTAATCATACGAATCTGGTAGATTTAGGAGTAGAAGTTTTGCACGTTCACTTAACTCTATTGTGTGCCCCAATGATGTGGGTTGAGAAAATAGAGTATTTAAAGTATTTACGTGCTCCATCACCGAAGTGGATTCCGTCATGCGTAATATAATTTTCTCTTCGGAAAAATTTTGTTGTGGAGTGATTTGACCTCGTACAATTTTGTGAAGTGATTCTATATTTCCTTCGCAGTCTTCTTTTCTTCTATGCTAGATAATACTACATCAGCTAAAGCTAGATGAAGATTAGCTACAACATTCTAATCCATCTCGTTCTACTTTTCTTCTGTGACTCCAATTAGTCATTCACTAATGGCCATCAGACAATTATCTTTCCTCAAAATTGCCTTTATCTTCAGCTTCCATAATAAGAAATTGCTTCCGTTAAACTTTTCAATGTCGTACTTTGCCACTATTACTTCTATCATAACCGCTTTTTGAATAGTGTCTTTGACAGGATGAATAATATTCAAACTTATCTTTTGATGTAGAGAATCCACTCTTGGTGGTAACTACAGAGCATATAATAAGCAGAAACACCGAAGGCTGACTTTGATACCACTTGTTAGGACTTGGATAAAGTAAGGTCGCAGCTAAAACGAAAATAAAAATATTGAATATAAAATAGACATACAGATTTTACGTGAAAAACTCCTAAATTAGGGTAAAAATTACAAGCAAGAATAAAAAAAAAATACTATTGAAAAAATTGGATAATTACAAGGAGAAAAACTAGACTGACAAAATATACAAAATATTGTCTTTCTTTTCCAAGGTTTAGGATACTGTCGGTTGTACTGGGTTTAAATACCAGTCAGTATCGACAGGTTTCGGATGGTACCGATCAGTATTGGCCAGTATTCAGAAATTTTAAAAAATAAGAGACTTTTTTGCAATGGGCCGAAAGAGAGACTCTATGCAATGGGCCGAAGCAAGAAAGGAATAACCTCTACAGTTTTAAGCCCTTGGAACCTGAACTACCAAGATGTTACAGCATAAAGCTGTTTCAAGATCTTTTTTTTCCTTCTTCTGTGGGAAAGGTTTCTAGGCTTTCTGTTATGGCTGAGTCGAGCAAATCGTTCACACCATCGAGCACCAATATAATCTGCAACGTAGAAAAAGGAAATCAGAATGCAACGCAAAGAGTCAAAACACAATACACTAGAGGCAATGTCATGCTCATCACATTATGAAGAGGACTAACGCATATTCATTCGCTCAAAGCAATCTTTTCTCGTACTTTCTAGGGATAAGAGATGCATAGTGTTGCGTGTTTTAAAAATTTAAACAGATTAAATATATACCAAAAGAATATTCTTGATAAAAATTAAAAGTGACAAACGTATTTAGTTATTTACATTCAGCTATTTTTTATTCCGGATCAATTCAAAGCTGGCACTTGCATGCATACATACAAAAACTCTCTCCATTTTTTAAGACGTGGCAAAATGTCTGTTTTGAATTTCATTAATTAACCATGTACATCCTATATCAAGTAATCAAAAGTTGAACATGATAATTAGATAGTAATGAAATTTTTGTCCACCCTAAAGAAAAGGAATTTCAGAAAGTGCGTTGCATATGCAAAAAGAGGTACAGAATTTTTGGATTAAAAACATTTTGGAAGTCAATCCACAAGATTATTACGGGGATCAATTATCATTCCAAGTCCAAACTCACAATCCTTAAAAGCTTGCATGAAAGAGTAGGATGACTTGAAATTGTTGCAAGCAATGTTCTGAAACCCGGACCGGTCATCGAACCGGTAGCCTTACTGGTCACCGGTTTGACCGGTTCGACCGGTTCAACCACCGGTGAAACCGGTATGACGTAATAATTATGCAATAATTATATTTAATTATATAAAATATTAAAAATATTAAAAATAATAATAATAATAATTGTCGGACCGGTCCGACCGATCAATTGACCGGTTTTGACCGGTTCAGACTGGGTCAATTTATAGCCGGTTTTGAAGGATAAACCGGACCGGACCATCGACCGGTCACCGGTCGGACCGGCCGGTCCGGTCCGGGTTTAAAAATAATGGTTGCAAGAGTAATAAACTATTACGTTTGTTTAGCCCTTACTTAAGAATGAATAATATGGAAACCGAATGTTCAGTTGCATAGTTGAAGTTTGCATTGCCAGTACCCCGCAATTACATCTTATAACTTGTGACACAAAGAATTCACCGGGTAGATTGGCTGATCATTATGAACTTTGCAGGGAGTATTAACTTCAAAATTCACAAATTGTGCATGACACGGCTAAGGATGGAAACTCCAACATATCCACAGAAGAGGAAGAAAGAAAATTTGAATGTCTACATCGTGTGCTATAGTATGACCCAAGAAAAGTCCAAATTCCTACATGATAAAAGAAAACAATAGCGTACCTGCTAATTCATCAAGGAATAAGAACAAACCCAAGCATAGAGCTGAATCCACAACCTTGGAAGCCAAAACAGGAGGAGGAGAAGGACCAATTAGCAACATTAATGCAAATGTCCTTTAAAAGGATGGGAATGAGTGAATAATAGGAACATTAATGCAAATGTCCTTTAAAAACTTGCTGTCAAGTCCTGTTATTTGCACTATTGCAGATTATAGATTATGAAGTAATCACAACAAAGAAAATGTTGGTGTCAGAAAGGTGTAAGTTAAAATAGCCCAACTTTTGATTACAAAGAAGACAAGAACTTACAAATAAATACGGTTTATGCATTGAATTGGTTCTATGAAGACAAAAGCCAAGAATTAGTTCCGTTATTTAATTCTCTAGCTAATGGAATCATCAATATACAGAAAGTTCAGGCGGAAAACTATCTATTCTCTAGCTAATGGCATCATCAATATACAGAAGGTTAACGTGGAAAGCTATCCTAAAGAAAATTCAGAAGAAATAAAGAGCTTCTACAAAGAAGTACCTATAATAAAATTTTGCTCCATAACAAACAAACATGAGATGAAAGCATCGACTTTTGGCAATAATAGCATCAAATGTGTTGGCTCACCATAGGACAGCTGTGTTTGGTGATAAATCTAGAATGAACTCGTATGTACAGTAGGAAAGAGTCAATATTCAAGTTAGATAATTACAGTTTTTTGCTTAACAAACTTTATGCAAGTTGAAATGCTTACAACTTGAAATTGCAAATACTAGAGAGCTATGACTACATTCACTCTGATTAACCAATTTCAAGTGAACTTGCTTAGTATCACATGACTTATGGGGTAAGGGTGCAAGTGGGATTGGAGATGGGAGGTTTATGTTATAAATGTTTTTTTATGCAACTAGTTTTTGGCAGCATTATTCTGTAGGGAGGAAATACACGGTGCACATTTTCTTTCACCACATCCTTTCCGCAGGAATAATTTCCCAGGGGAGTATCCGGACATTATCCTAGTACAAGTATCACCTAATAGAAAACGCAAATAATAACTACCATATCTAGAGCAAATATTAATTGGAAAGAACTTCAATAACATTTTTCATGCATTTCAAGGTCTCAACTTCTAGCGAACAAGACTAAAAACCAGAAAGGTGGCTATTTACTGGAATCAGAATTGCAAGATAAAGAGACAAGAGTGTTGCCATCCAACTTTGTTAGAGGAATATCTCCTGGGGATCAAAAGAAAAAAGGACAATATTTGAAAAAATAAGTGTCCATAGTCAAGCATTCTTAATAAGGGAAATTTTAGCACCTAAGCTTCAAAAGCAAGGAAGATTAATGTAAACGAATTTAGTGGGAAAAAAATCACATCAGAGAACGTCAGTGAGAGCTAGTATGGTAATTATTTGAAGCTCAAGATGACTTCCACCTGCCAACAGGTTTAATAAGCTATATGATTGACTGGTGGGAAGTTTATGCATTCTAAAAACAGTCTAGCCATTTAAAGAAGAAACTAGTTGCAAATCTGGTGACAGGAACAAGCAGAAATACTGAAAGCAACAAATGAAGTCTCATAAGAAATTTTTTATCAATGCCTTAATATAAGAATACTCAAGATGAGTTTTTGAGAAGGAAGCTCAAAGTAGATTTCTAATGAAGGAAATATTGCAACTAGTACAGTTATTTGTATGATTTATTTGAGAATAGCTGAGACGTACATTGAATAACAACACAACCTGATGAGTAAAAGCAAAAATAGATAAGCAAAACTTTTGATTTTGAATACAATCCGTAAGTTTCTTATAGACTCGTACATGGGTAAAAACGGTGGCGTCTTACTTTTACAAGCTCACTAGATTTTCAATTGGCTGGGTTGACAAGGCCATGATAGTGGCTGATGCAAAGGAATTCCACAAATACACTACGCCAGTAATATGTCCTGAAGTAAGTACACCTGAAGGCAACATCAACATTGGATTTTGTTAGATACGTGGGGTACATGGGGAAGGATACCGACATTATTTGAACAGTCGTACATCAAAGTCGGCATGAACACAAACACAAGCATCCTCGAAGCAACAGGTGTCAGAAATCTTTACCTATCTGCGTATGCTGTGCAATTGATGAATATCACTGGAGAATGTTGATCTATGACTCGTTGAGTTAGTCACCTAAGTGATCTTCTAATCATCACTTCTATCATTTATTATACCATTCAGATTTCTTGCTAGCAGATCTGGTCGAATACTACATTGACTAAAGATCTCCAGAACATTCCTTTTATTTGGATTGCAAATAAAGTTACAAGGAACACCTGAAATTTTTATTTATTAACCAGATCAAGCGATTTTAACTACTGCTGTATGTCTCTTGTAGATTCCGGGCAACAGCTCGAATAAGGTACGCACTGACAATAAACATACAGCAACAAAAAGGAAGCTGCATCGAGGAGGAATTTGCTAATAACAACATTATCACTGAATAATTAAGACGAAGCAAGCTGTATATCATTCGCAGAATTAGGACTACCTCGGACACCGCGGATCGCCGAAGACCAACTCCGTCGTGCTCCTTCCTGTTCCGGTGGTGCGTGCTTTGCTCCTCCGATTCCATTTTTCACTTCCATAACAGTGGCTTGGCTTCACGTAGTTTGCACCAGATTCAAAGCCATTAAATGGCTTTTACCGTCAAATGGCAGGAGAACTCGAACTCTCAGCGGCTTGCACCTGAGAATGTTACCCTTATCAACTGGTTGACTGCTGATATTGGGTGATAGTAATAACAAGAAAGATTTTATAGGTGACATTTTTGGGTTTAGGGATTGAATTCCCTAACATAAACATCAGACATTGTAAACCTAATAATAAAAAAGCAAATCCATTGGCGGGATTTTAAGGTTTAAGTGAAAATACTCAAAAAAATTATAGGACCAAAAATACCCCTAACTTACCCGCCAAGTCACGAATCCACGTTCTCCTTTCTTCCAATTCCATCCAGCTCCAAAGCAAAGTGAAGCGTGTCATATTCCCAAAGACAGAACGTATTAGACACCTACCCTCCTTAACTAGATATTTCTCTTTCTCAGAGACAATGCCTAGGCTTGATCAAGAAGCCCTCGAAACGTTCATGAGGATCACAGGTGTCACTGCACCTGTGGCCGCTCAAAAACTCGAGGTTCATTTCTTTCAGGATTTTTTTCAAAACTACTTTAATCGCTGGAACTTGGGGTTTAGGTTGCTTGTTGCTTCATTATTTCATTTTTCATTTTTCATTTTTCCTTTTCAACATAGTTGAAGAAGTTGTTCTGAAATTTTGAGAGTACCTGATAGCATTGTGATTGGAAAATTGCAACGGTGGCATTTACTTTTAGTAGAGGATGCATCTTGTGATTGATTTTGCTGTATCCGGTTAAGAAAAGATGTCATCTTTTGAGTTTGAAACCAATTCAGTTCACGATAACTTCCAAAAATCTATGTGATATTGAACAAATTAATGTCTATCTAATTGATATTACTCTTGCTTTGATCTAGGAGCACAGTGGTGATCTCAATGCGGCTGTGAATGCACATTTCGCAGAAGGAGATAGAAACACGTTAGTGTTTTTTTTTTTTGAAAATAGCACGTTAGTGTTTTATGACATCCTATATGCTGTTCCTTATTGTCCTCCGTTTTCTTAACTGCGTTGTATTATTTGCTAATAAGTTACATACTCTGCATCTATCCTTCCGCGCTTTATGGATTAATGTTTTGTTTTATTTTTATTTGGGGCAGTGAGCGTGAATCTTCTGTTGCTGTTCCACAAGATGACTTCATGGAGATAGATGATCCAGTAGAGCTCTTGCCTAGAAGAAATCCTTTATCACTTTTCTCTGAGGGTAAGCATCATGAATTCATTCTCACTTCTCGACCCACAATTTCACAGGAGTCTGTTTGATGGGACTTCAGGTTTTACCATCCATGCACCTTATGTTTCAGAACCAAGAGAAGTGAGGCAGATACCCATAGAAGTCAAAGGTGGAAGTTCTGATACATCCACTGGTTTTGGTCATGCTCCTGTCATTGAGGATGTAACAGGAACTGAACACGCAGTTGGCCCAGATGTTCATGGGTCGTCATAGTTGAGGATGAAGAAGAAACTGATGAAGCTCGAGTTGGTCTGAATGCAGAGGCTGCTCGGAGGAATGAACATAAAGGTGAAATGTCTGGTGGTAGTTCCCCTCATATAAACAGTAGGCCAAGTGCTCCTGAATTTGATAATTTGTCAGATTATGGCAATGACGTAGAAGAACAAATGATTCGAGCTGCCATTAAGGCTTCAAAACGGGAAGCTCAGGTAAACTAACCCAGCTGAATTTTTAGAGGCTGTAGTTTAGTCTTGAAATTATAAAATCTCTTCATCTTTTGTTTTGTATTTGCTTTTGTTTCATGCTTCATAACTTGATCATAAATTTTCACGAAGCAGGAAATAAGTGATTCTGGAACCCAGGGAACGCTTTCGCATGATGCCGAAATTGCACATGCTGTTTCATTATCTTTGAAGGTTTGTCCTTCAACTTCTGTACTGCCAAGATCATCCCTTGTTCTCTTACTAACACCAACAAAGTCCAGACAGCAGAGCACGAGAAAGCATTGCGTAAATGGATTGGAGAAGCTGGAGTATCAGAAGTTGGGCATATAAAGCCAGCAGAGATGGAATTGGGAAAAGTATCATTGCCTAATGGAAGGTACATCTATGTCTGGTAACATTTGTAAAGACACGCTGACACAATTAAGATATGCTGCCATGAAGTTAACTGTTGATTACTGGATGATAAAGCTACTCTTGAAGTAGAATTTCTATGTTTAGAACAACAAGAAATCTGATGTTTATTCGACTTGACTTAGGTTGGAGACTGGAAGTTCATCTGTCCAAGATGAAGTTGATGATGTGGAGAAGCAGCCTCTTCTTAGGAACAGATCAGGTGTACAGCTGGCTCTTTGGAGTTCACGAAAGATGTTGGAGTTGTTAAGAATAGTTCGGTATCAAGTCCCATTCATAATGGCAGTCCTCCTCAGCACAACGGAAATGCCTTTACTTCTGATGAGGTATCTTCCCATTATAGATTACTAATTTAATTATTGCAACTGGATATTCTGCCTTCAAGGCAGAAAGTTTAAGATTCTATGTGCGAGCTAATATGCTTGGCTTCTTTATGAACAAATTGAAGTGGGGAGGAATCTCTTCCGAGGAGCATGATGAAGCAGTGATGGTTGAGGCTGCAATGTTTGGTAGAATTCCTGAAGGGACTAGTTACCGCTTTCACTTTCCATCACGTCAATTCATGCAACCTGAGGTTCCTTATGCGGGTCATGTACCCCGTCCTCCTTCACCTTCTTTGCAAGCACAACGCTTGATCCAGGAGCAACAGGTTGAGTTTTTTCCCTTCAAAAGCAAAATGAGAACTGAACTTCAATCCATCAATTGGTGGTCTGATGAATTTTCGTGTATGTATGGAGGATGCAGGATGGCGAGTGTCTTGAATCATTAGCAGCTGATAAAAAAAGAGAGAGAGAGAGATAAAGGCATTGGAGGAAGCTGAAGCTCGTTGTTAACAGGAAGAAGTGGCTAGAAAAACTGCTCTTGAAGAGGAAACTCGAAAAGAAGAGGAATTTTGAAAGAGACTGGAGGAAGAGTAGGTATATTTTGTTCTTCCTCATTTTTATAATTGGAAAATTTAAACTATTTTTGAAATAGTATATGGAAGAGTTGGCCATTGATTTTTTTTCTTTTATCTTGATTTATATTTTTTAGGATTTAGCATGTTATTACATAAATGTTCCCCTTGAGTGGGGTCCAAGGTTGGAGGATTTGAAGACCATCATCTTCAACATTTCTTCAAGAATGTCAAATACATCAAACTTGAATGGCAAGATCATGGCTTTTTCCTTGACTTCATGATGTTTCTCTGTGCTATGAGATGTTCACCATATAGTTCTCTTTCAGTTCTTTCTTTTAAAAGATATGAAAGGGAGAAGGGAAAGGGGGTCGTTGGTTTTAATACTTGTTAGACTGATCAATGTCCGTGCTTATGTCTTCTCTTATGCTGTTCTTATGACTAGAATGCCATTGATGCGAAGAAAGTTGATTACCTGTGTTATTGCTTGCTTCTCTACGGATAGAAGATAGTATTAACATTTTGATTCATATGGCTGCATTTGTGATTCTTTATTGCAGGAATTGGAGAGACAATTGGCAGAAAAAGACGCTTCTCTGCCTCACGAGCCAGCATTTGATGATGAGAGTGCTGTAACACTACTGGTGCGGATGCCTGATGGAATCCGGCAAGGTCGAAGATTCCTAAAGTCTGACAACTTACAAGTTAGTTATGTCAATGATATCTATCCAGATTCTATAATATCGCTATAATATTGTCCAGATTTTATAGTATCACTGTAATATTTTTTGTAATTACATACTATCTTTAGATTAGAATATTCTACGATAATTAGGGAATATTATTTGATGTACCTATAATTACATGATTTGATCATTTGTACATATTCTATATATTGAAGGCAGAGCGCATAATTTTGGGTATGCAAGCTTTACACAAAATCCTGTCTTGAGTTCTTTAGTTTTGTTATGGTTTCAGAGCCTCTCTTCGTTCATCGTGATTCTATTCTTTCATGAGTCTTAATTTTTTGGGTTAGATCTTGGAAAGGAGTGATTTTTTTCTTGATTCAAAACTTGTTCGATGTTTTTCTTGGCATTTTTTTTCAAATCTCATTCATGGACAAGACTGAGGTAGTCTGTGTCAAGTTTTCTGGTCAAAATTACTTTGCTTGGAAATTTCAATTCCAAATTTATGTTCAAGGAAAAGAATTATGGGGGCATACTGAAGGCACCAACACTAAGCCTATAGATCCAATTAAGGCGGCTGAATGGGAAGCCCAAGATGTTAGAGTTAAGAGCTGGTTAGTGCAGACTATGGAACTTGCTATTGCTATCAATCTACGACTTTATAAGACAACCAACGGTATGTGGGATTATCTCAAGAAAGTTTATGACCAGAAAAACTCAGCTAGGCTTTTTTAGTTAGAGTATGATATTTCTAATTATACCCAAGGGAATCTATCTGTTCAGGAATATTATATTAGTTTTATCACATTATGGACTGAATACACAGAAATTGTGTATGCTTCTATTTCTGCAACCTCTTTAGAAGATGTTCAAGCTCTCCACCAGATTAGTCAGAGGGATCAATTCTTGATGAAATTCCGACTTGAGTTTTATCTGTATGTATTAATTTACTGCAACGGAGTCCTTCTCCATCATTGGATATTTGTTTGAATGAACTTCTTAGAGAGGAGCAATGCCAGTTAACTCAAGCTACTTTGGAACAACATTGGAGTTCTAATATTCTCAATGTTGCGCATGCGACTCAAGGAAAACAACGAGTTCATGATATGTCTAACACACAATGTTATAGTTGCAAAGCTTTTGGCCATATTGCAAAACAATGTTCTCAGAAATTCTATAACTACTGCAAGATTAAGGGACATATTTTTTCAGAATGTCGGAAACGTCCTCAAAAGCACAATTCTTGTGCTTTTCATACTTCTACTATCAGTGATGTGACTGACTGTCCTGCTATTGTTGCTGCTCCTGCTTCTCCACAACCATCAGCCTCATCTATTACTCAGGAGATATTCCGCAGATGATTATTTAAGCTCTCTTTGCTCTTGGCCTTACTGGTAAAAATACATCTCTATCTAAAACTTGGCTTTTTGACTTGGCAGCTTCGAATCACATGACCCCTTCTTTTGATGATCTTACTAATATCAAAAAATACGAAGGCAACTTGAAAATTCAGACAGCTAATGGGGATCATCTTGAGGTGGACTGTCATTCAATCTGTGAGGCTTTTGACAATGGTTCTATTAGTCTTCCTCATATCTCTACAGATTGTCAGATTGCTGATATTCTCACTAAACCTCTCACTCATGCTCGACATCAATTCTTTGTTAGCAAATTGATGCTGATTGATTCACCAGCATCAATTTGGGAGGGGGGGAATATTGTCCAGATTTATAGTATCACTGTAATATTCTTTGTAATTACATACCATCTTTAGGTTAGAATATTCTAGGCTAATTAGGGAATATTATTTGATTTACCTAAAATTACGGGATTTGATCATTTTTACATATTCTATATATTGAAGGCAGAGCCTATAATTTTGGGTATGCAAGCTTTACACAAATTTCGGTCTTGTGTTCTTTAGTTTTGTTAAGTTATGGTAAAGAAAATAACTTGCTTTCGCAGTTCTCCTTTTGCTCTCTTGTCTCTCAAGGTGCTGTGGCTGGCTTTGCAGTCCCTTTGTAACTTCATATATATTGATAGACTCGTAAAGCCTGGGCCTTACAAATTGGTAATTTGTTTTTCTCAAATTTCTTAATTTTCCCAATAGACTCATGATCCTTGTTATTGTGGACATTCTCTGATCATTTAATTACCTTTTGCTAGAATGAAAATGATTTTGCATTGTCCATAAATTGACAAAGAGGTTTTGAAGAAATCTTGATTGAGGTGAATGGCCAAGCTTCAGTAATCTGATCTGGAAACTTTTATGCCATGTAACAGGTGAGACCATTCCCAAGGCGTGCTTTCAGTGATGGAGAGAGTGGACTGACACTAAAGGAACTTGGTCTGACAAGCAAACAAGAAGCCTTGTTTTTGGAGTAGGTATAGGAATCAGCTATATATTACAGACATTTAGGAGTTATTGAAGTCTACTTTAATATAAGGTCATACATGTTACACTCTGGTATTCTGTTTCAGTTGATGCTGTCTCAACAAATTGTTCTATATACGGATATGTGAAAATTTTACTGTTACATTGGGGAGATGGAATTGTTGTTGGAATTTGTGTCAGGCGTTGGGCGGAGACTGTTTGTGAGGAATGGTTTTTTATGTACATATCTTGCTATTCATTCTTGATCCATAGATGAATAGGACTTTCAATCTTGTGACGTGTATTGTGTTTGTTACTCCTTACGTTACCTTTTACTGTATTCCGTTTGAAGGGTAGGGCGTAACGGTAAGTTGTTGGAACTGCTAGCAATTGTTCCGTGCTGTACCTCGCCTTCCCGTGGAGCTATTATTTTCCGGACTTGAGCTTTTGGGCTATGTTGGTATGGAATCCTGGGTTGGTGATGATAATACCTACTTCTAACAAGCTGTATTTTGCATTGACATTCATAAATAGGAACTGTAGATGGTCCATCCTGGAAAGCAACTTTGTCCAGTGTGTATGATACGTAACCTGTCAGGTGTTTCACTCAGAACAACAAAGATCATGATACATTTATGCAGGTGGAAAGGTTTCAAATTAGCGGTAGGTGTCATGGGGCTCTTGAACGAGTTGGTTTAAGAAAAAAACAAAATGCTCTACGAGTGAACAGTTTATGAACCTTTTTACCCGATAAGCTTTTTTGGTATCTATTCAACCTGCCATGTAAATCTACCCTACCTTTTTTTTTCACTTTTGTGGTGCCATCGGCGTTTATCTAGGTTGCGCAACATGCCCTAAGCAGAACAATGTATAGGTGAAAGTGCCAATGGCAAACATTAGAAAGAACAAGCGCACAAGTGTTTATGAGCTGTAAGGCCTCCATCGTGGGTTATACTGGCAAGTTGACAACAAACTCAAGCGAAACTGGACCCGACTGTTCAATGTCATGCCGAAGGTTTGATTACATTATTAGACATCACCTGGCGGTTGATTGTTTGCCACGTGTCCTAATATCCTTAAGGAAGAGCAACGGTCAAATAAAAGGGCCTCTAGGGGACAGGCACGTGATCTCTACGTGGCACGTGAAGAAGTGGAATAAAATCCCAGTCCGTACACCGATTCCAACGGTCATATTCTCCGACATTTCCCAACGGTAATCTAGACTTGCTTTCACTACCATCTGATCAACATCAAAGGGCGAGGACTTCCGCTTTTCCTTACTCTTCTGGAATCCACTTTTCACGGCCATCATTTTTTTTTGCCAAGTGCCGGTAAAACCAAATGGGTATACAAAGTAGGAAAAAGCAGTGACAGAGACAGCAATGGAGGTTTATACTAGTAGAGTCTTTAGTATAGTAGTAGGAGTACTAGGAGAGCGAGAGAGAGAGAGAGAGAGGGAGAGAGGGAAAGGAAAGAACCAAAAGGCTTAATAATATAAAAACACAACTCTAGCACGGTTGATGGTTTCTTTCTTTCTTTGGATTGTCATTGCTTTGTGTCTATGTTGATTGATCACTTGTTCGTGCATGTGTTTATAGAGGTGGGATTTCTGGGTTTGCTTTCGTTTCTTAGTTTCTTCGTTTTTAGCTCCCATGGACTTGGTGAAACCTTCAAATGCTGATCTGGGTCGAAAGATTGCTGATGATTTCGGTCACCAACTTGTGCGACTAAGTTTTTGCATTTCCCTTCATGGAGTGTGAGAAAGTTTGCAGCTTTTTCACGATGAACTTGCGCTGAACGATTTGGAGTCCGATGATTCTTTTCTTCTAGGTACTTAATTCGTTGGTTTTGGAATTCTTTCATTCTTTTGGGGTGGGGAGTTAGCAAATTCTTACGTTCATTAAAGTCCATACTAAGCATTTCTATAGGAACACATAACCTTCACAAAATTTCTGTTTGAGTATTATTTATTTTATTTTTTTGTCATCATTCATCGGATTCCTGTTGTTTCCATCTATTCCTTATAAAAGAAAATTCACACACTCACATTAGTCTTGTCTCTCTTACGTGCATCTAATTTCGTGTACATGCAGAGTTATCTCGTATACATAGGATATACACAGAACAAATCATAGTTTTCATAAATTAGAACTTCATTCTGTAGAAACAAAGAGAGATAGGAAGAAAAAATAATCAGGAAACAGGGTGGGTGAATCGCGAAAGGAAATACTGAAAGAAAAGAAGAATTTGAAGTTATAGAGGATGTTGGCTGGGTGTTCTAGTTCAACACTGCTGTCACCTAGGCATAGATTGAGAAGTGAGTCACCAGCACAGTTCCAAGCTTGCCATTTTCAGCTACCTTCAATGAGCACGCAGAGATTAGACTTGCCGTTTACTTTCTCACGCAAAGAGTCCTCACGTTCACAGCCTATTAGGCCTGTTTCTGTTGGCCTCTCTGTGGACAAGCCAGTTGAATCCAAGACCAGCAATTGCTCTATCAAGCAGCATATCCGCCTTCCACCACTGGAAACAAGCACTCAATCGATGAAAGATGAGTTTTGGGAGAAAGGTAAGAGCTTAAAGAGATTTGCCGAGCAGGGGACGGTTGATGAATCTTGCACTAGTAGGGTTAAAAGAAAAAGGAGCAGCGAACATGAAGGTGGTGATAGGTTGTTGGGGAATGGCAGTTTCTGGTTTCAATCGAGTTTTGAGGTTCCTAGAGGCCTAAACCCAGTCCAAGTTCCTTTCTCATTGACATGCTCAGGAGATGAGGAAAGGGTCTGTTTTGTGCCAAGTGAAGTGATCTCACCGCCATTACCATTGTCTAACAATCCATGGGTCGATTCTGTTGTAACTGAGATCACTGACCTTGGTGATAAAGGTGGAGAGAGTAGCCAGAGGCCAGTACTGGAAGCCTCAGGTTCAAGTGCTTCATCAGAGAGTCATAGCTTAGGCCTTCGGCTGAGTGAGAATGTTGTGGAGCTGGAGGTTGGTAATGGCTCTAGAAGTCATCCTCAGCGACAAGGAGGTTCTGTGGAGGCCGAACAGCAGGAGGGTCACCAAGGAGAGGACAACGGGTTTGAGCTACTAAGTTTACTTGCAGACTGTGTTGAAGCAATTGGGAACAGGAATTTTACGGGGATCAATCATTTTATCTCGAAACTGGGGGAGCTTGCTTCTCCAAGGGGGTCTTCTTTTAGCCGTCTTACATCTTATTACACCGAGGCATTGGCTCTTCGAGTTACAAGGTTTTGGCCTCAAATATTTCATATCACCACGCCTCGGGAATTTGATAGAGTTGATGATGATTCTGGGACTGCATTGAGGCTTCTGAATCAGGTAAGCCCGATTCCCAAGTTTCTTCATTTCACAGCAAATGAGATGTTGTTGAGAGCCTTTGAAGGGAAAGATAGGGTTCACATTATAGACTTTGACATCAAGCAAGGGCTTCAATGGCCTAGCTTGTTTCAGAGTCTGGCCTTAAGGGCCAATCCTCCGAGCCATGTCAGAATCACGGGTATAGGTGAGTCCAAGCAAGAATTGAACGAGACAGGAGATAGGCTTGCTAGGTTTGCCGGGGCATTGAACCTACCTTTCGAGTTTCATCCCGTAGTGGACAGGCTAGAAGATGTCAGGCTGTGGATGCTTCATGTGAAAGAAGGAGAAAGTGTGGCCATTAATTGTATCTTCCAAATGCATAAGACTCTTTATGACGCAAGTGGAGGTGCACTGAGGGATTTATTGGGACTTATCCGAAGCACAAACCCTGTGATAGTAGTTATGGCAGAGCAAGAAGCTGAGCACAATGGGCTTGATTTAGAAACAAGAGTATGCAATTCCTTGAAATACTACTCTGCCATATTTGACTCCATAGATTCTAGCCTTCCGTTGGAAAGCTCAGCTAGGATCAAAATAGAGGAGATGTTTGGGCGGGAAATCAGGAACATAGTTGCTTGTGAAGGGAGTGACAGGGTTGAAAGGCATGAGAATTATGAGAGATGGAAGCAATTGATGGAGCAAAGTGGATATAGGAACATTGTAATTAGTGAGAGAGAATTGCTTCAAAGCCAAATGCTGTTGAAAATGTATTCCTGTGAGAATTACAGTGTGAGTAAACAAGGTGACAACGAAGGACTTTCACTAAGATGGTTAGACCAATCTCTATATACAATCTCAGCGTGGGCGCCTACAGATGTCGCAGGGAGCTCATCCTCGTTTTCTCAGGCAAGCTGATGTGATGGCGGCAGAAGCTTCTTTTTCTACTACTTCATTCTTTCATTCTTTTGTTCTGAATACATTAGTCTCATACTTATACAGTTCTTTGCAAGATCCCTAGAATTTGGAGTCAGCTTTATGTTTATTCTTTCATTCTTTATGTATTGAACAAATTCTTTTGTAGCTCATTACCATTGTCCAATGTAGTTCTTTGAGCGTTGTTACTTAGAGTTGGATGTACCTTGAAATTATAGTCACTATATATGAAATGATGCAATTGATTTGTTAATTGATATGCACCTTTGGCAATTCTAGTTTCAAAAACATTTACTAACGTGAATTTTACTGAAACATCTAACAAAAGATTGATAATTTTTTATAAATAATTTTGGAGTTATGACCATAATTTGATACCAAACTAACATCAGGAGGGAAGCCATATTAATTACACACTAGACTGACTCCAGCTAGATGCTGGGGCAGATTTGTCTGCTTGGTTTTGCCCAGTTCGAAGTGGTGATCTTACCAACTTTATATCCATTCATTTGTTGTATTATCTGCTAATTGCACTGTAGGAAAAATCAACTGCAATTAAACTCAAAACTGATAACCCTATATCAGCAGAATATAACCACAAAATCCAGAATAACCCAGACATGGTGAAGTGAATGTTCCTGGATCAAAAATGCCGAGGAAACATAGCTCTTTTTTTTTACAGATCTTGGGGTTAGTTTCTGACCCGAGATAATTTATTGAACTTAGAAGACAAAGATCCAGAGAATGAGAAAATAGCTCAAAGAAATCTCTGCTAAACATGACTTAGAGAGTGTGAGTTAGAACTGCAGATAAAGGACTTGGAAGGTCAGATTGATACCAAAGAATCAAGAACCATGACAGACTAACCAAGAACTATGTTTAATTATGCTAGATCAGACTTGAAGGGAGCAAAGTCCAGCATTATGAAACAGACTCTTAATGCCAACAATTTTGAGATTAAACCAAGTATCATTAAGATGATGCAATACTCCATTTAATTTGACAGACTACGAGATAAGGACCGCAACGCACATATCTCAAACTTTCTAGAGATTTGTGACAACTTTATAGTCAATTTTGCCAATGACTATGCAATAAGATTGGGATTATTCTTGTTTTCATTAAAGGGTAGGGCTAAGTTAAGTAATGGTTAAATTTATTGCCTAGATCATCACTTACTACATGGGACTAAATAGTATAGAAGTTTCTTCTGAAATGCTTCCCAGTAGTAGAGATTGTCAAACTGAAGAATGACATCTCCTCATATTCCTAGGTTGACTTAGAGACAATATATGACACATGAGAGAGGTTCAAGGAAATGATGAGTAAATGCCCACATCATGGTCTACCATTACAGATGCAAATCCAAACCTTTTAAAGATTGTCAAACTGAGGAATGAAATCTCCTCATATTCCTAGGTTCACTTAGAGACATTATATGACACATGAGAGACGTTCAAGAAAATGATGAAGAAATGCCCACATCATGGTCTACCATTACGGATGCAAATCCAGAACTTTTAAAGATTGTCAAACTGAGGATTGACATCTCCTCATATTCTTAGGTTGACTTAGAGACAATATATGACACATGAGAGAGGTTCAAGGAAATGATGAAGAAATGCCCATATCATGGTCTACCTTTATGGATGCAAATCCAAACCTTTTAAAGATTGTCAAACTGAGGAATGACATCTCCTCATATTCTTAGGTTGACTTAGAGACATTATATGACACATGAGAGAGGTTCAAGGAAATGACGAGAAAATGCCCACATCATAGTCTACCATTACGGATGCAAATCTAGACATTTTACAATGGGCTAAATCAGACTACAAGGCAGATGATAAATGCAATGGCTAGGGGTGCTCTGAATAATAAGACATCAGAAGTAGCCCATTATCTTATTGAAGACATGACAATGAATAATTCTCAGTGGTGCTCTTCTCGAGCAAGACTTAGCAAGTCAAAGGGAGTATATGAAGTAGATGTAGTTGTGTAGTTTGCAAACCAGGTTAAAGCTTTGAGTAAAAATATTGATGGATTGACTATGAATCCTCAATTTCAAGTTATGCAGTGTGAGGTATGCAGACTAAGACACCCAAGTCAAGACTGTCAAGTACTATAGTCCAAACACATGGATTACATGGGGAATGCTTCTAGACCCCAAAACATTTTGTATATTAATGCATACAATTCAAGATGGAATAATCACCTCAATTTCTCTTGGGGAAATCAAGGGCAGGCAAGGAATAACCCTCTACTAGGTTTCAACAACATCCACCTTAGGCTAAGCAGCTGAATCTAAAAGACATCACTTCCATACTTGTTCAAGAGTCGGACGCAAGCCATAAAAAATAGAGACTTTTATATATAACTTGGAAATTCAGGTTAGGCAGCTTATAAAATTATAATTTAAAAGACCACAAGGGAGTTTGTCGAGTACCTCCAAGGAAAATCCTAAAGAACACATCATGACAATCACCTTTAGGAGTAGAAAAGAGTTATAAGATGAAAACGAACCCCAGAAGAAGAAGGAGAGTAACACCAGGAGTTAAGAGAAACCTGAACGTGAAGACACCTTAACAAAGTCAAGGAATTTCGACCTTCCTCTTTTATCATACTAAAGTGAAGAAAGATCTAATGGATAAGCAGTTTGGTAAGTTCTTTAAACTGTTTAAGCAACTTCAAATTAACTTACCCCTTTTTGAAGCACTTTAGATTAACTTAACCCTTGTTGAAACTTTTGTGCAGATACTACAGTATTCATAATTCTTGAAGGATCTACTAGCAAAAAAGAGGAAGTTAAAGGAGTTGGCAATTATAAAGCTGAGAAGGTGCTCAGTAATTCTATAAAGTAAGCTACCAGAGAAGCTTAAAAATCCAAGTAGTTTTACTATCCTTTATCAAACTGGTAGCTTAAAAATAAAAAAAGGCTTTAGCCAATCTAGGGGCCATTATTAATCCGATACCTTACTTCTTATTTAAGAAACTGAGATTAGGTAAACCAAAACCCACTAGGATAAGTTTGCAGCTGGCAGATATTTTTATTAAGGTTGATAAGTTTATCTTCCCTATAGGCATTATGATTCTTGACATAGAGAAAAATGTAAAGGTACTTCTAGTCCTTATTCAACACTTTTTAGCTACTAGTAAGTCGATCATCGATGTTGATGAGGGGCAAGTTAATACTAAAGACAGGGGACAAAGATGTTGTATTAAAAACATCTGACGTCATGAATTACTCCCTTGAACTTATTGATGTTGATGAATCTAGTGAATTGTGCAATGATTCACTTTTGGGTATTTTGTAGGACTCTTTATTTAGAGGTCCACTGGAGCTTTTACAAGCTCAAGATAGTAAACAAAATGGAAAATGAGACAAAAGGAAAAAGAAGGTAGCTTATTTAGAGGTTATGGAATCAACGATTAGACAATCAAAACTCAATCTTTATAAGCCGCCTTGAATATGAAGGGTATATCAAGCTGAAGACGATAAACAAGTGCTACTTAGGAGACAACCTAAGAATTATTATAGATTTCATTTTTTATTTCATTTTGTTTCCATTTTAGTGTTAATATAGGATTTTGTTGATTTTGTGTGTGTTTTATGTAAGGTTATAGAGTTTAAATGAACATTTTTCAAGGTTTTTAAATAATTTTTGTAGTTGACACAGTCATGTACATACATTCTACTTGATTTTCACTCAAAATTTTAGGTATTTTTTCAATTGTTAAGGATTTTCATCCCCAAAATGTTAGGGTTGCAGTGTCGTTACAAATTAGTGTGATTTCATCTATTTTTGCATTTCATTTTCAATTAGAATTGTTGATTAATTCAACGAATTGCATGATAATTGGATGAGATTTAATTTGAGGTATGCAATTTTGCTCACCAAATGTTGAATTGTATTAATGTTTGTTAAATTAGGACAAATTTGTTATTTTTCTAGTAATTAGATGTTGATTTCTACTTTAATTTCAATCCAATTTTGTATTTTTCAAAAAGTAGGTGTTAATTTTATTTAGTATAGCTTTATTTTTAGATAATATAACTGAATTTCTAATTTTAGGATTTGCTTTAGTAATTACATTTTTAGATTAATTTTATTGGTAGATTGTAGGTTTTAATTTTGTTATCAATCTCAACATTTGTTTAAGTTTATAATTATTTGATTTGCTTTTGATTTTATTATTTTTGTTTTTTATTTTTAATTGTGTTATTTCATAATTCCACAATTTAGTAAGCATACGATCCAAGTGTGGGAAAAAGTTTTCATTTGTATTTTTATCTATTATTTTCTCACATTTGATTTAGTTTCAGGTATAATGATAAGACAACAGAGAGCGAAGGAGGTGCTTAGGAAAAGGTAGTGAGGAGAAAGATGATCTAGAGACTCAAGTAGAGCTTACCAACCATAGTCGCGAGAAACAACAGTATATCTACTAGAGTGACACGACACGAGGAGCAATATTAGAGGCTCAAAGAGAAGAGGTTTAGGACCGGTAGATGCATCGATTGGGAGGTGCTAAAGTAGATCAGCTTAGAATAGAAGGTTCGAGAGTTAATAAGTGTTGGTTCATGGTCTTGTTTCTTCGAGATCATGGAGCCATCATACTAGGAGCTTACACTCAAGGTGCCCTACATATTCTTCGTTAAAAAGGCCATTATGATTGGGACTGACTGAGCATGATTCAATTCAGTATATTAGGGGAGATGATCAGGATAAGTTGTATGGATTTTTCTAAGATGATGGGTCTTTACGATCAAGAGTTCATGGGGACAGGAATACATAAGCCTTTGGATAAACTTTATGTATGGGATGTTTCCTCGAGACTTCTGGCACACCATCAATAAGTAAGATGAGCATGAACCCAAAAAATCCAAACCATCCACTCTTTGACACCCCGCACTCAGATATATCTACGAGATTCTGAGTCATACACTAAGTGGGCAGGGTGACAACTTCGAGGAGTATGATTGAAAGGATGATGATTCACCTAAGGCATGTCTTAGCCTAATTCTTTAGGTATGAAAGTGAAGAGAAGAAGATGGGGACGATTTATTTCGGGTCATATATGGTGCAGTTAGCGAGGAGGATGGGAGTCTTCGGGACGCTACCACCAATGAGGCTGCTCGGTACTATGGTTGCTCTCAATTTGCATATCATGAAGAATATGCATTTGGTATACAATAGGCGAGGACTAGCAAGAGATATTTATTGATTGATTGGCCTTCTGGACGAGTAGGCAACTTTAGGAGCAGATGAAGATCACCCTAATATAGTGGACCAGCCATCGAGACAAGGGTCACTAGCATTCCAAATAGGTGGAGTAGCATAGGAGTAGGCTAGTGTACGATCGCCTAGGTCACCAACTGTAACATCCCACCCCCGACGGGAAGGGTAGAATAGTAATTTGGAAAGGGGTGAGAGTGATTAGGACTGATTGGAAATTTTCATGCAGACTTTTATTTGTGAACAGTAAAATTTTGCACATGAAAAATAACTGTACATGCATTTATGACATTCCCGGTATTTGTGCTTAAATGAAATTCTGTTGTGAATAATGTGATAATTGTATTTGAAAAATTATTTGACATGTTTCCTTGTGTGTTTTATAATTTAAGGGAATTTTAGGAATTTTTCTGGACTTTTCTGGGAAAACTTTTCGGACCGAAAAAATCATCAAGTGGCGAACCGGTTGGTTTTTGGTACCAAAAATTTCTGTCAAATGGTACTAGACTATTGGGTACATTATTTTGGGACCGAAATTGGGACTTTTGGCAATGAATTA
>JAOTAX010000197.1:30948869-30968892 GCA_025629825.1 Erythroxylum guanchezii
ATAATAATAATAATAATAATAATAATAATAATAATAATAATAATAATAATAATAATAATAATAATAATAATAATTGCGAGCATAGTAAAAGAAAATGTAGTGTTAAAATTATTGTACCAATGGAATTATGGTGTGAAGCACCTATGTTGTGAAGAACTAAGTTTTATGTAATTTTTTATTTAATTTTCCTTTAATGTTATCACCCTTTTTATTATCCCTATTGTACCTTTATCTAAACCTCACTAAAACCTTGTAACGAAACCTTTTGGTTCTTGTTTCTAGTTTACTTATAAGTGGTAGAGTATGATTTTATTACAAGCTTATGGTTAATAATCCACCTATGTATTGATTTGAGAGTTCCTACACTTTCCACCCCTAACCCTTTGAGTGCATTAAGTGAATCATTAGTGAAGTTGTGAAAATTTGTGCTTTTGGTTTTAAAAAATTATCTATATGAATGCTGTTGATATTGACTAATGAAGGTTGATTCTAGGATGACTTGAATCTAATTGTATATTAATTTAATTGATATGACATGATGATTTAGGGTGTGGTGTGGATGGACAGGTTGAAGTTAATAAGGGATGCTTGTAAGTTTGATGACTTGGATTATATTTGCTTAAGGAAAAGCAAAAGCTTAAGTGTGCGGATGCTTGATAAACGATTAATTGACTATATTTATATACCAATATTTAGTGTGATTTACTTGTTATTTGAGAGGTTTATGGTATTTTTGGTGCTTAATTGTCTTTGTAGACCAAAAGGTAAAGAATTCGGGCAAAATCGAAAGAACTGAAACAACTTTGGAGATACAAATTTTTGTATAGGGATCGTGTAAGTCACTATAAATGTGTGAAGATACATGCACATGTATGTGAAATACACGATTTTGTATGTAGGCCATGTAATTTTCTATAATTGTGTAAAGTCGCAATTTAGAGGAAATTTTGAGATACACGGTCATCTACACAGTCGTGTAAAATCCTAGTTTTTGATATAAAAGGAAATTATAAAGAATAAAAAAAGAAACAATTAAAGTCAAATTAGACACCAAAAAAGGAAAGAAGAAGTGGTCTTAAACATAGGACAAGAAAAATATAAAGATTACCGTATGAGTTCTGGTAGAGAGCAACCTTTGATCCAAAATTTAAGAAGATTTCATTAGAGATAAAAAGGGGATATAGATTATGGACTCTTTTATTTGTAATTTTTCTTATGAAGGATTTGTTTTCTATGTTTAGGAACTAATTTGTTTAGTACCTAGATGTGATAAACCCTTAGTTATGATGGATAGTATGATATATTCTTTTATCCAATGCAATTTTATTGATTGATTGTGATTCAACTATGTGTTTATATTCTTAAACCAATATGTTTGGGATAATAGTCCAATGTTTGATTTTATATGATTGAGGTTGAGAAATCCTTTTGTTTAAATAGATCTACCATAGTTGGAAAGAGTTACATGTAAACCTAAAGATGGGTCGATATAAATACTCTAGATTAGATTCAAGTCTAATAGTGAAATTCACGAATTGAGTAATGCAATTAGTGGTTGCAATTGAACTCGAGCAGGGCTCAAGCTTTTGGTTGCCCAAGCCTGGACCTACTCGAGGCTTGACCATTGTAACAAAAATGTCATAATTTTGAACCTTTATTTTTAAAAAAATTGGCTGGGCCAAGTTCAGGCTTTGTAGTCTCTGGCTTGAATGGTTTAGGGATTGATCGAGCTTTGAGGGGCCTGACTTAGCCTATTGCCATCCCTAAATGCAATCTTAGGGGTTTTAATTAGAAAGAGGTTTCAGTTGATCAACTGAGGGTTAGTCATTAATAGTCATTAATTAGAAAGAGCTTTCAGTTGATTAACATAAGATAGAAATTTATAATGTCCAATAATCAAAAATTTACTTGCAAGATAAAGGGTTAAGATATCTTAGTGGGTTTTATCACCTAGGCATTACTTATTTGATATCATTTAATGGTAGTGCTTTCTTCATCTTAGTTCATTATTTTGTTAAAACTTAGTTTAGTTTTAAATTAACTCCATAACTTGATTCAACTGTTAGATAATAGAAAAAGGCTTAATAATAGACTATAAGTGGGATTACCCTGTACTTGTCAATGCTAGCTATAACTATACCATGTATTTGCAGTTAAAACTTATAATATAAAAAACACAACCATCCATATCTTTGAAAGTAACCTAAGCAACTTCCATACCATTTCAACATTATCATAGGATTCCAAAGACCTTTGAGAGCATTAATAATATCAATAAATAGAGTATACATGCTATATATGCTTTCATCCTGATTTATCTGAAACAATTCAAGTTGATGTGTTAGTAAGCTTACTTTTCTCTTCTTTACTTGTTTGGTTCCCTTATGTGTAATTTTAAAAATATGTTAAATTTCATGAGCCGTTTCACACATAGAACCCTATTTAATTTATTTCTTTTTAATGCACAAAAAAGGATATGCATGGCCCTAATATTGAAGGAAACTAATTCTTATCTTGAGGTTCCCATTCTTTATTCAATTTGAGTACCTTTTTGCTATATATAATTTTCATTTAAATAAAGGGACCATTTGAAACTATTTCATTAGGTCTACACTTTCAACCATTAAGAAGAATCTCATCCTAGTTTTTTAATAAGGTAATTATTACCATCAAAGAAAGATAGTTTACTAATGCTTTGTCCCTCTTAATTGAGTGATGATGATAATGCCCCTAAATATGCCACTATGATCTTTGAGATAGGAATTCATTAGAAATACTAGCCTAATATACTTGTTTTAACATTACTTCTAAGTCTTTAATGGCACCTAAGAGCGAGTGAATTGGAGGTTTATAAAATTCAAGAAATTTTCTTCCCAAGGAAATTAATTTACTAATAATTAATATATATTTATATAATAAATGGATTGCTTAATATAAACCATTCAAACAATTGAATAATACTTTAAATAGAATAAGAAAGAGAAAATGCAAACCGATTTATAGTGATTCAACAAGTAACCCTTGCCTATGTCTACTCCTAAGAATCTTCTTGAAATTCTATTATAATTCCTTTTTTAAGGCGAAGAATAACCTTTATACAATATTTTTCAATAAAAAGGAACTATTTTACAATCTTCTTCTAAAGTGAAGAGGAACCTCAATCTCACTTAGGTCACCCCAAATACAATAATATAATGCTCTAACCAAATTTTACAACTCAAAATACCTCATTTTATCACTTGATAATTCCAAAGAGACTTGTTCACACAGATATGAGACAATGATGCTCAAATTATTAAAGAACACTAAAAAATGTGTGTAAAATACATCTAAATGCTTCTTGACAATAAAAATAATAAGAAAATAACTATTTATAGTGTTTTAGGGCTCTTCCTAGCTGTTAAAGATAAGAACTAGCTCTTATAATGACTATTTGCAGAGCACTAATTGACTAGTATGCAATAAAAGCACCATGTTTATTAGTCATTATAACACTAGTTGACTAGTAGGCATATTAGTTGACCAATACATTAACCAATGTCATAACAAACTCACGATACATTAAGTTTAACAACTTTAACTTATATTAGTCAACCACTAACTTATATAGGTCAACTAATCACTCAAAAAATATGATTTTTTCAACTTTAAATGCTCAAACTCAATTTGTTTAATGCAATTATGAATTAAACACTTCCCAAAATGTTTCATAAAGTTTATTTTAAATGTCAAGAGGCTTTTATATTAAAACTAAAGCCTTTAATTCCTCTTGATGAATGGAAAGACTTAGTAATAAAGTGAAATGAAAAGTTTATATATGGTGAGCCTTTTAGAACATCAAAGTGATTAAATGACAATTAACATTACAAACTAATGAATGACCTTAATAAGCCTTAATCTTCTTTTATTCTTGTTTTAAGATTCATTTTGATGGTTAGAAACTTTAACATCCTCTTGATCAACTTCGTAAGCTATCTTTTTGAGTTTATAAATTCATTATGTTCTTTTATTGGTTTTCATCAAAACAATAAACTCATTAGTAGTAATTATACTTTGTTATAATCAAAAGACCAATTGGAACCTCCCTTGGTTAGAAATATTAGTGAGAACAAGTTTGTTTTCTTAGTTCTATACGTTGATGATATTTTACTTGTTACTAATAATTTAAGTATGTTACATGAGAAAAAGTTTTTGTTTCCATAGTTTCATATGTTGATGATATCTTACATACTGCTAATAATTTGGGTATGGTACATGAGATAAAATATTTTTTTCTCTAATAATTTTTAGATGAAAAATATGAGAGAGGCATTTTACGTAATATGAATTGAATTTTTTTTTGTGACAGATCATAAGGATTGTTGGAATTGTCTCAACAAGTTTATATCAAAAGAATTCCAAAGAGTTTTAATATAGTATTCAATAGGTATAGTTTGTACTCAGAAAGGCCAAAATTTTAGTCTCATGCAATATCTAAAGAATAATGTAGAATGAAAAAAAAATGAAATCAACTCCTTATGCTTTAGTTATAGATAGGTTAATATATTTATAAATTATAAACTTATACAAGATTAATTCAACGATATAAAGTAAGTATTAAGGTACCTACAAGGAACAAAGAACTACATACTTGGAATTATAAAGATTATACAATTGGGCATATATCAAAGAAACCTTGGAATTATATATTGGAAAGCTATAAAGTAAGTATTAAGGTACCTGTAAGGAACAAAGAACTACTTACTTATGTATTCACGATTTGATCATTTGAAATTGATTGGATACTCAGATTCATATTTTTTTAGATGTCTTAATAACAGAAAATCCATATTTGTTTACCTTTTTCTTTTAGCGAATATAGTAATATCATAAAAGAGTGATAAATTATCATTACTTCATCCACCATAGAAGACAATTTGTGACATGTTTTGAAGCCATAATTCATGCACTGTGGTTATGGAATTTCATTTTAGGACTTGGGGTTATCGGTACTATTACCAAGGCCCTTAATATTTATTATGATAATTTCACAAAGAACGAGAAATATTCAAAAGATGCCAAATATTTGGAATTAAAGTACTTTATAATTAAGGAGGAAGTTCAAAAAGAGATAGTGCTTATTGAATATATTAGTACTGATCTAATGGTAGCATATCAGTACTGATCTAATGGTAGAATATCTATTAACTAGGGGTTTAAAACCAAAGATATTTAAGGAATATGTACATAGAATGGGTCTTGGTTATACCATCGAATGAAAATTATTTTTGATTATGCTGGCACTCTAAGCTCATTTATATGTTTCTAATTCTGTATTAATGATTTTCTATTTTATAATAGTCTACACATTTATGTTTTATACTTTAATTAAAAAAGTTTATGAGATATAATATGTAAACCATAATGAAATTTGTTTATATCATTATTTATAGACCTAGAATAGTGAGTAACAAATATTGTAGTATATAGAAGGATATATGTTGCATAGATAATATGTAACAATTATAAGTCTTTTTTTTTGTTTTATCATACAAAGTTACTTATGTTAAATTTTCAAGATTTATTTTTATTTACTTGAAGTTGTTTTGTTTAATTTTATCATTATTTTATGGTTATACCAAGTGAGAAAAAGTTAAAATATATCCTAACGTTAAGTTAACAATTATGCTTAAGTCCAATTAAGAAATCATTAGCTAAATAACCATGACTATTCACTTGATTATGTAATAGATGCATCAAATTAAATTATAGAAATATAAATTGGACATTTTCCTGCCTATTAAGGTTTACGATAATTGTATGCTAAATAATTCATCAAAAGCATTTATAGACAAAAAAGGTTAAAAAAAATAAATTAATTTGTTCATAAAAAAATTATAATATGTCAATTTCAATAAATACTTCAAATATGTATGTATATATTATATTGCGAGGGTTTGTCCTCAAGATTCTATGATTAATGTTTTATTTAGAAAATTGAACTATACTTCCCATCAATGTTGTATACAACAACAACAACGATAACAATTAGATAAATTCTTGCTAAAATGCGAGGTTTAGGGAGACCCAATAGTATGCAACCTTAACCCTATATAGTAGAGAAAATGTTTTCGATATACTTACATATAGTGTAAATTAATAATAATATAAAATATCAATAAATACGTATAACTAAACATATAAAAGTATGTAAGACAATACCTATAGAACATGGTAAAGATTAACAATACAAGATAAAATACATAAATAAATACACAAACTAGGACAAAAAGAGATACGTACAAGAATAAATCATACTAGTCATTACAATGAAAAGAGAAACTACTTAGTCTAAGTAACTAGGAGAGAAGTACTACATAATAAAAAAATATTGAGGCTATCTATAAAACGATTGACTCGAAGTAAAAAGTTTAGAGGACTTAAGAGAACGATAAAGACCTCTCTACATGAGATCCTTTATTGGTATCTTCATACGCTAAAGTTTTCTATTACGGGTCATATCCTTGGTAAGTTTCAACAAAATCATACCATTCTTGATCACTTCATCTCAGTTCTTCTTAAGCTTTCATTTTTTTTCTTTTACAATCTCTAAGTACTATTTTCTCGTTTCTTCTCAATAGAGAGTTAGGATGTTTTCTTTTAACATACATGAACCAACTAAGTCTCGTCTCTCTTAATTTATCATTAATACTGGTCAACTTTAATTTGTCTCGTACGAATACATTCTTGACCTTATCTCTTATAGCAGGGTTACACATCCAGTGAAGCATCCCTATCTTTGTCACCATTAGCTTGCAACTCTGCCTTGTTTGATGAGCCAACACTCTTTAATATATAGCATAGCTTGCCTAATCACTAAACTATAGAATTTACCTTTGAACTTGAGTGGTATCTTCTTGTCACTCAAAACTCTTGATGCAATTCTCTATTTAAGTCATCCAGATCTAATATAATGGACTATATCTTTATCAATCTCTCTATTTCTTTAAGTGATAGACATTAGGTACTTAAAACACCCTTCCCGTGGTATAACTTTTAAACTGATCTTTACCTCTATATCGAAATCCACCCTATGGCCTAAAAAGATATACTCTAAATATCCAGTCTTAGTTCCGCTCAATTTAAAACCTCTCGATTCTAACATTTTGTCTTGACATTTACACCTTTTTTTTTTCTCATCCACTAAGATAATATCGTTAACAAATAATATACACCAAGACACATCCCTTTGAATATTTTTGGTGAACTCATCCATCACTACTGCAAACAGAAAAAGGTTTAATGAGGAGCTTTGATGTAGCCAATATTAATAGAATTTTTTTTTCGTATCTCCTTCGATCGTCCTTACTCTAATCTTTACCCCTTCATACATATCCTTAATAACTTATATATAAGACAAAGAAATTCCTATAGCTTTTAAACACCTCCATAAGATCTCCCTAGGTATCTTGTCATAATTCTTCTCTAAATCAATAAAAACCAAGTGTAGATTACTCTGTCTTTTCCTGTAATATTATATTAATTTTCTTAAGAAATGTAGCACTTCTATCATGGATCTCCTTGACATAAATTCTATTAACTAGTTCGTTTTGAATTTAAGAGTTAGGTTGAGTCATCATGTTATAACATTTGTAGTCTACGTGTGATATTCACGTTATGTGTATTTCACCGTTATTTTTTAACAATAATTTAGGAGGAGATTTTTTAGAAAATTGAAAATTACAAGGAATTATTCTTTCTAGAATTTTAAATTTTGAGTTTTTTTAATTTATTTAAACTAGAAGAGAGCTCCATATCTTTTATCTTGTATTTTTTTTAAGAATTTTAAAGATTGAGAGTTTTTTTAAAAAGTAATTTAAACTACAATGGAGCTCCATATCTTTTAGCCTAAACATAGACATTAAAACCTAATTAATAACAACCGATTGTATGTCTATTTTTCTCTTCTACAAGTGTTAAAGCCAACGACAGCAAATATGAAAATACGGCATGATGAGTAGCACATTAGCGTTGTCCACTAAATTGTTCATGGCATTACCATAGTGAACAATGCTGCCATGGTATCAATTATAGTCTCCGTATTGTCAAAAAAAGACATGTTTTGGGTCCAAAAGATTTACATAAATTTGTAAAGTTGAGATAACAATCTTTTTTTATATAAATTTATTTGCATTATTTACAACTATTTTTACAATTACTGTATTAATCCCCAATTGTAATATAATCAGCAATGTCAAATTTAAAACTTTAACTTGATTCTTTCGATTCAGAAATGCCTGAACTAGATTATCATGAAATAACAATATTTGCAGTTTTGAACGAATTGGCTTATGATGCCTTTTCTAATTGGGATTTCTAATATATTACTCATAAAAGTTGTATTTAACAACGTAGAAGTGAAATCCCATTTACAGACGCAAGGAGTTTAATTTGAGGCTTGGACAGATGGATCCAAGAAGACAGGGACCAAGAAAACTCATCAATCACAGACATAGCTAAGCTCCAATTCTTGTTGGATTGCACTTTGACACTCGTACAAGTTGGCATTATGGCATAGCCACTCTCCTCAAATTACCGATAATGTCTACATCTCAAACAGAAAATATCATAGTAAAGTGAGAATCATACTCCTTTGTCTTCTTGCTTAGTAACCTTACAAATTCTATTCTTGTCATCCTCAAACCTTCGGATCGCTTTCGTCTGCTAGTAAGATATCATGCATCAAGAAACTGCATAGAATCTTTCCTTTTCAATGACATCATGATCTTCTTTCTGTACAAGAACAAAAACCTTTCCTTGCAAACCAATAACAAAAGACCAAACTCTTATATTTTATTTGTGGTAGGTTTACTTTCCTTATGTTGGCAGCCGTCGGCTCGTGCGCGTACCTATAAAATATTTCTCAGGACATTGGCGTCCATTGAACTTGGTTATTACACTGGTATTTTATAGTATTGCAAGGTAACAAGTATCCACATGGGAGTAACAATGATGTTGGTTTCAATTATATTTTAGTTTGATAGTTTTTTTTTTTTTTTCTCAACTTAACGAGTTTTGGAAGAACCAATAGTATGGTGCAAGTGCAACCCAAATTCATTGATTCTCTTACTTTCTAAGAGAAGAGTGGTGACAGTGAGCATAGAGGGAAAGAAATTTCACCAACTACGTCCATATGAAACTTAGGCAGGTGATCCTGTTGAGTAGAACGTTTTGTCATCACTTAATTAGGTTAGATATTAACTTAAGTTTGGTCATGAAATTCATCATAAACAACCAAATCATGAGCCATCATTACAAGTTTTTGACAGTACAGCCTATGGAGCATCAATGCGCAAAACCGATGCTTGAGATTAACTATATTTTATTAATCAAACCAATGGCTGGTGTAACTTTATAATTCCCAGCCCCAGCCTACCAGCAAGCAACAATATCCTTTACCACCCTAGGCCAAAACCAATGAATTAGCTACGCAACTAAGAATGGGGAACTCTTCGGCCCCTCTGTAAATCCACCCTTCTGCCCATGGTTTTGTTTCCGAGAAACCACTTACTATTTTGAAGGCTCAGGTTCTCTCGGAACTTTGAAGAAGTGGTGGGATTTGAAGTGATCAATGGATTATGGGGTACCCGAACTTAATTTATGGGGTACCGAATTCCTCAAAGTTGAAATACCATTCAAACGGACAGTATCCATATTCATTCCTCGAGGCATGAATCATCAATTTTTATCTAAAAGCTAGCATGTTGGAATAATTAACGATCAAATATATTAATATTGAGTGTAAATTAATTCGTTCTTGAACATCCTCATACCCTTATGATCATTCTTTTTCTTTTTGGCTGTGAGGAAATTAAAAAACCAGTGCTTTAACTCTCAGATCAGCTAATATAATTTTGTGAGCTGTTTAATTTCTCAACTTTCCTTTCCCTGGATGGATTAAAGTAACGAGACATGTTAATAATCTACATTTTGGGTGATCAAAACTTGCGAATGTGATAAAACTGAGACATCCCAACTGAAAGTCTTCATTTTTCTCTTGCTAAAATCTACAACAACTGCTCTATTGACTAGACTAGAGATGTCATGTCCCTTGAGGTTGAAACATACTTTCTCATTACTCATTTCTGCCAACTTCCCCTTAGGAGACCAAATACAAGACTGGTCAGAATTCCCGGGAGCAGGTCCATTACATGGCTGTGGCCCCCAAATTTACAACAAGTTGCTTTGAAACAACGCTAATCTAGTTTTCCATACAACTGGCAATGGCATCTAGAGGAAAAATCCTATTCGCTACAACTTGTAAATTATCCCTTTCTGTTTTTGTAGAGCAATATTATAAAAAAAATTGGCATGGTGTCAAAAGTCAAAGACAACAGTATGTTTAATGCATCTCTTGTGGAATTAATTGTTATAATATTAATTTGTACTTATTGTTAGCTTTAATATTATGTTAAATCCATTCAACATAATTAAATATTGATAATTTCACAATTTTTTAACATTATCATTCATAAATTTTGAATTTTGAATAAACTAATTAATAAAAAAATACTTTATACTTTTATCAAATTTACCTATATTCGCACTCTTTAAGCTGTCCAACATTGATCAAAGATAAGTTTGTCCCCCGCTACTAAAAAGCTGCCGAATCAGCCTTTCGGATGCACTTGCTAATTTAGTTTTCATTTTTAATTAATTAAAATGTAGTCAGAAAATACTCTGTTGTATTGACCCTCATTTTTACCTTTTTCCCTCTTCTAACAAACAACCAGCAGGTGTTCGCGTCTCTCAACAATTACTCAGTGCGTAGCCCTTCCTCTTTCGCACCTTCTCTCATCTTTCTTTTCTGTTGTCCTCCTCTATTACCTTAGCTGTGCTCCTCAATTCTAACTTTCTTAGTAACTCCGTTTCAGTTCCCTCTTTCTCCCCTGTTTTCCTTTTATGTTTTCTCTTCATGGGTGCAAATCTTTCTTCCGTTTTCACAGACCCCAGAACTTGGTCCCTTTCTGGACGTTCTGGTTTACAGTCACCGGTGCGACAACCAAGTCTGGGTGACTTACCTGAGAGCTGTGTGGCTTCAATTATCAGTTATTTAGACCCAGTAGAGATCTGCAAATTGGCCAAGCTAAACAGAGCTTTTCGTGGCGCTTCGTGGGCCGATTTTGTGTGGGAATCAAAATTGCCTGAAAATTATGAAACTATCATGGAAGAGGTTTCTGGGGGTTGTTCCCCCAGAAATTTGAGTAAAAGGGAGATTTATACCAAGCTGTGTAGACCCAACTCTTTCGATGGTGGTACCAAGGTATGGTCTTTTCCTTTGGTCTCCGTGACTGTTTTTTGTTATTTATTAGAGTCGAATTTGGGATTTCTTGTGCGTCAAGTTATTTGCAGGTACCGGTCGTCGATTTAGGATATTAGGCAGGCTAACACTAGGAGAGATGCTAATTGAACTCTTTTGTAAATTTGTTTGTGTGTTAAGCTTCTTGTAGCGCTCATATAAGATAATATCAGCTATACTGGAAATAATTTTTACTATTGTCTGCTAAATAGAAGGCGAAAGATGCAACCGAAGGATGCCACCATTTTGCTTTCAACCTTTATATAGAGTTTAACGATCCAGTAAAAATATAAGCAGAGAACCTCTAGGACACTGATTCTTTCTGATGAGTGCAAGATGGTTCGGACTTTGTTAGAAGCTCAACGTTTTATTGACGAGTTTGAGATTTGGGTTTTGTGCAGAAAGTGTGGCTAGACAAACGTACAGGTGGTGTCTTCTTATCTATCTCGTTTAAGGGATTAACAATAACTGGGATTGATGATAGAAGATATTGGAATCATATGCCTACTGAGGAATCTAGGTGAGAATTAATGGAAGCCGTTTGCTCCAATTTATTTAATAGTATATTTCATGAGGAATGTTGGGATGTGTTTCTTAGATTGGCTGATCAAGTTCAAGTTGTACGGGACATTTTTCTTGCCGAAATACTTCACAGAGTAGGTTCTTTGTTATCATTCTTTACCCGTCCATGTGTTGAATCGTGTATCTGGGTGTGTTATATATAAATATGTGTGGAATCCATTGATGATGGTGTGGTTTTACTGTGCACTTGGAGGCAGCAGAACTCAAAATAGGAACTCAGACCATGAATAATTCTTATTGATTCTCTGAAGCTCAAATTTTCCAGAAATAACATGTCTGGATTATTTCAAGCTTTTGAGTTTGTTCTTTACCCAACAACATGGATTTCTTACCGTTCATGTTGACTTGTGTTGTATGATAGTTAGAACTCATTACAAGTAACAACTTATCCTATTACCCCTCACGAATGATCCTGCTGTTACCACCTGGTGAATTTCTGATTTACCACCCTCCTGTTGAGCTATTTTGCCTCACAGCTCAAGCATGACTTCTTTTCATTAGGAATTAGCTGCCTGCTACCTTTTGCCTTTTATATCTGTTTGTGGAACTACTTATAAAGACTAAACAAACTGTTTATGTCTCTAAATTTCGTAAGCTACATGAACTATGGGGATTTGACTTAGCGAGTCGGTTAACTTGAACACTTTCAAACATGGAATAGTTAAAGTTGAATAATGTATTGTTGGGATATTTGTGTATATCTGTGGCAGACAAATTTCATGCTTAATAATATTGTCATGAGATAATTCTCTTCATATTGCCCCATTATTTGATTGCTTCTCGTTCCCTGCTAGCCATAGTTTTTCAACTCAATTGTCATTTGTTTCCTAATATTGGATAAGCAAAGATCCATAGTATGTTTGAAATGGAGCTCATATTGGATTTCTATTGCTAAATGAGGTGCTATGCAGTTTTAAATATGTTGGATAATTTTGTGCTGGAATTGATTTTAGTATGCATTTTTTCGTATGCAGATTCTTATCTGTTGCATATCTTCAGCAAACCTGGTGGCTCGAGGTTGATGGACAGCTTGAGTTCCCATTTCCAACGGGAAGTTATAGCCTATTCTTCAGACTGCAATTGGGAAGGGCTGCAAAAAGATTTAGTCGCCGGATCTGCAATACTGAACATGTCCATGGTTGGAACATAAAACCTGTTCAGTTCCAGCTATGGACTTCAGATGGCGAGCATAAGTCGTCCAAATGTTTGTTGGATGATCCTGGAAAATGGATTCTCTACCATGTTGGGGACTTTATTGTTGACAGTACCACTTCATCAACAAAGCTTAAATTTTCGATGACACAGATTGATTGCACTCACACTAAAGGGGGCCTTTGTTTGGACTGTGTAATAGTTTATCCTTGTAAGTATAGAGAAAGGTTACAGCATTTTTGAACTGTCTTGCTCCTAACCTATTCTAGTTTGTAGCTTGTAGGACATCTTCAAGATAAGGGAGAAGACAATGGTAGCTGGTTAGTGTTGTATATTTGTGTAAAAGCAATGCATGTATGCTCAATTTTGTTAGTATTAACTGTTTTTTGTCCTCATTCTTTATTTATTTTGGCCTCCTTGAAACGAGGAAACTCAATAAAAATAAGGAGATTCAATGTTGTTCGACTCGATAAACTGAAAAATGAAATCAGGCATCGGGAGGGGTTCAACGTATGGGCTGTCTAGTTGTTCAAAGTAATACTTCTATCTTCACCTTCTCATAAGCGCACACATGGGTACCATGATTATTGTTTCAAGATTAAGAGATCGTGCTAGAGGTAATACGACCTGCACATAAATTGGGCTAGTCGGATGAGGTTAGAGTACAGGTAAAGAAAAGTTGCAAAATAATTGATTATATTAATAAATTATAGAGGTCAATTTTATTTTAAACTAACAATTGATACAATTATTCATCTTAAATGCTTAATCTCTACGAATTAAATTATCTTCCTAATTATATCTGTATTATCTTTTAAAGACTAACAATTAAGGACCATTTTAGTTTCACTATGATATTCTTTTTTTAATTACTCATAAATATATTATATATTAAAACGTCTAAATTTGAAATTTTGTTAAAATAAAACCATTTATAGAACCAAAAATAAGAAAAAGTTTATTTTAATCATAAAATATTAAATATTGAAAGATTACATTTATTTGTGAATAAAATATAATTAATAAAATCTCCATTCAATAGTTGTTATCATTAACATTAACATTAACATTAAAATTAAAATTAAAATTATTTAAATATGAATAGGAAAAAATAGAAAATTAAAAATTATTACTTAGTTTATGATAATAAAAAAATTATAACATAAAATAATAATTATTAATAATATAAAATTTTCATTCTCAATATTTATTAATAACAAATAGTAATTTCTATTTACCATGATTTGTGTGTGAATATATTTATTTCATTAATTAATATATAAGATTATATATAAAATTTACATTATTTTTTATTATTTATAATTAATATTTCATTATTAGTTTAAATTTCTAAATAAATCTCACATAATAAATTAAATTATATAAGTTAAATAATTAATAAAAATCATTTATTTTAAAAAAAATTATATCTATTTATTATGAACAAAAGTACAATGTATACATTAATATTATAAATAAGCATTGATTTCCTTAAAAATAAAAAATAATAAAAGGAAAACTGATATCTACAATAAAAATAGAAATCAAATCAAATGGCCCTAATATTATTAAAAAAGATGTGTAAAGATGGAAGAATTTTTTTTTTTTGAAAAAGTGGTTTTATAGTCCTATACTAAAGAAAGATTAGAAGAAACAACTTCATAAATATTATAGTAATACTGATATTACGTCATGCATTCTCAATTAAGCTTGGCACAATAAGAGCCCACATTTTAAAATTTTAATAGTATCTTTACAAGATGTTAGATATGCATTTTCTACATGCCTTTGTTAAATTATGAAAGCATTTAAGCTCCTTTAAGACAAGGTTACTTTTCTCGTACTCTTACTTTTTTAATGTAGCATCAGAGGTTAAATCTTAGGATGCTCCCTATGGTTGGTTTTTGCAAGTTGTAAAGAGACTTAAAGGAGATTCACAAGCTCAAACTTAAAAGATAATTTCAACTATATCATTTAGCACTTTAATGTGAATTTGATTACTTCAATCTTTTGAATTTATAATTGATAGCCATAGATATGTGTTTCTAAGTATTAGATAAGGAACCAATTTTAGACCCATTTATATTGGATAATATACTAACTACTGGGGATAATGTGTTGAATGTCCAACTCTATTTTGAGACTTTCAGTGATTATGGACGCCTTTATGATTCGTGGAGATGAAGAACAAGTGAAAACAAGATGGATGAAGCTCTTTTAAAGAGAGATACGATCGTGTAAAGTGTTACACAGCTGTGTTCTTACTTATACGGTTGTGTATATCAATTGTATAAACACACAAGCCATTTTAGATGAAACACATCCGTGTCTTAACTTACATTACCCTGTGGATTAATTGTGTAAGTCTCTATAACTATGTGAAGGAATATATAAAGAGTGAAGGCATATACGCTCGTATACACGCCTGTATGAATGACATACACGACAATGTGTGGTGATCATGTAACTCCTTGTGATCGTGTACATTTGTGAGTGAGGCGGTGTTAAAGATACACGATCACTTACACATTAGAAAAACCTATTTTGTGATATGAAAGAGAAAAATATGCAGGTTTTGTAAGAGAGTCTCTAAAAGTGAGGAAAAATATAGAGAAGGCAAGGAGAACTGTTGTATTCTCATCCTTTTTAATTGCTTTTGGGATTTGTTTGAGTGTTTGTTAATTGTTACATCAACTTTCAACTTTTGTAAATCCTTATTAAGTTTAGTGGATTTGCTTGTCGGTTTGATCTGTGGTTTTTCCCTCTACAGTAAAGAGTTTTCCATGTAAATCTTAGTGTTTGTTTCATCGTTAAGTTTTTAATTGTCATACTGATTTATTGGTACAAGTTGAAGAGTATTTTGCTATCGATATTTGGTTGATCTTTTAAAGAGTTGTGTTATTACCCCCCAACAAGTAGTATCAGAGCCATCTTAATGAAAGGTAGAAACAGCTCTATGATCAAGTTTACATCATTAAGTTACTCGATTTGGAGGCCTATGATGGAAGATCTTCTGTATTGCAAAGATTTCTTTAATATTGTTGATGTGAACAAAGGTGTAAAGGATTATGTTCTTTTAAAGCCTAAAAAGATGTCAAATAAAGAATGAGAAAAGATGAAGGGGAAAACTTTAGGAACTATTAGACAATAGATTGATATCAACATATTCAACCATATGTCTTAAGAAACAGATCCTTATGAGCTATGACAAAAGTTAAAGGGTATATATGAAAAGAAGACTCCCATAATAAGGCCTCTCTGATTAAGAGGCTTATGAACTTGAACCTGAAAGCTGGGAAACTCATGTCGAAGCATTTAAGTGATTTCTAGGATATAATTAACAAGATTACCACAATGAAGATCATTTTTAATCATGAGCGTCAAGTTTTATTCCTGTTGAGTTCATTATTAAATAACTGGGAGACGCTGATGGTGACAATTAATAACTCAGCTCCTAAAGGTATGCTCTCTTTGGATGTAATCAAAGAGAGTATGTTCAATGAAGAAATCAAAAGAAAGTAGATGATAGTTGACAAAGTGTAGGCTTTCGTGATAGAAAGTAGGGGAAGGAGCAAGAGTAGGGGTCCTAATGGTCATGACAAATCTAAAAATCAATCAAAAGTTAGTGGTTACAAAGATGTGAAGGCATGCCAATATTGTGATAAGCCATGACACATTAAGCGGTTTTGCTATAAGTGGAAAAGAGATAAGAAAAAACAAGATCATCAAAATGATGGTCATGATAAAAATACAACAATAAGACTTCAAGCACAGATGATGAGTTGTCCCTAGTTTGTACATTAAGTGAATGCTTTCATCTTAATAATTCTTGTTCTGAATGGTTGATTAACACAAAAGTATCTTATCATTGTGTTCCAAAGGTAGAGTAATTCTTAAAGTACAAAAGTAGAGATTTAAGAAGTGTAAATATGAGAAATCAACGTTCCAATAAGAATGTCAGTATGGGTGATATTTGAATTTATCAAACATCTTATGATTACTGAACTTTAGAGATATACGACACATCCCCAATCTAAGGCTAAAACTATTATCCACTAATATATTAGATCAAGAAGGATTTCGGCACACTTTTGGGGATAGGAAGTAGAAACTATCCAAAGGCTCAATGACTGTTGCCCAAGGAGAGTTATGTTGCTCACCGTATAAGGCACATTTAAAGGTATATGGTGGTGGAGAAGTATACACAACCGAAAAGAAAACTTCTCCAAATTTGTGGCATTGATGATTGGGACACACGAGTGAGAAGAGATTAAAGTTGTTGGCTAGTAAATCCCTTATCCTAGTTAAAAACTAAATATTGTTGAATCCTTGTGATCATCATTTGGTTGGAAAGTATAATAGAGTCTTTTTCAAGAGAAGATCTACAAGGAAGTTAGAGATATTGGAGTCGGTGCATTTAGATGTCTGTGGCTTTATTGAGGAGGAGTCACTAAAAGGTAACAAATATTTTGTTACATTTATTAATGATGATTTGAGGAAGACTTGGGTGTACATCTTGAACTTAAAAAGTCAAGTGCTTGAAACTTTCTAGAAGTTTCATGTCATGGTAGAAATGGAAGTTGAAGTGCCTGTGAATAGATAATAGAGGTGAGTATACCTCTAATGTGTTTGAAGATTAATATACATTGCATGACATTAGATATGAAAATACAGAACTAGGGACTCTACAACATAACAGTTTTAATAAGAGGATGAATAGAACAATTGTGGAGAAGGTTCGTTGTATCCTTAGAATTTCTATAGTGCCAAAGATGTTTTAAGGTGAAGCAGTTCGAATTTCAGTCTACCTGATTAATTAATATCCCTCATTTCTATTAGATTTTGAGATTCTCAAGAGAGTGTGGATTGTTAAAGATCCCACTTATCATCATATAAGAGTTTTTAGCTGTAAGGTATTCAGAAACGTATCTAAAGATCAAAGAAAAATGCTTGATTGAAAGTCAATGCCTTGCATCTTTGTTGGATATGGTGGTGATCAGTTTAGCTTCAAACTTTATAACCCAGAGAAGTAAAAGGTGGTCAAGAGTAGGGATGTGGTATTTTAGGAGCAAGAGGGAGGTGCTGATCTTTTGAGAGGAAATAAGTCATTACACTATAACTCATCTTATGGGATTATTGAATATTTGCAAATTCCTTCCATTAATGAACAATCTATAGGTAAATGAGATGAAGTGTGTGACCAACCACATGTTGATGATGATCAAATACAACCTGGTAATGATGAGTTACTTAACCACATTTGGATAATGCTGAAGATGAAGCTATTGATGATGATAAGTAGTGGGAGCAATTAGATCCAATAGCTGATAAAACATAGCTTCAAAGGTTGACAAGGGAGAAAAGGCCTTCTATAAGGTATCTAAGTTTAGAATACCTGTTGATTACTGTTAAGGGGGAGCCTAAGAATGTGCACGAGATTGCATTTTGTAAATACAAAGATCTTTGGAAGGAATAGATGGATTCTCTGAAGAAGAATAACACATATGAGCTTGCAAAGCTTCAAAAAGGTAAAAAGGCACTAAAGAATAAGTAGGTGTTCAAGATAAAGAGAGATGGTGACAAGTTGGTAAAGTACAAGGCAAGGCTAGTAGTGAAAGGATTAAGTCAAAAGATCGGTATACTTTTTGATGAAATCTTTTCACTAGTAGTCAAGATAACCCCATTCTGAACAATTTTAGGTGTAATTGCTTGTTTAGATCTTAAACTCAATCAATTGTATGTTAAAACGACCATCTTATATTTAGATATGGAACATACAAAAGGTTTCAAAATTAAAGGCAAGGAAAATTTGGTCTGTAAGTTGAAGAAAAGCCTATATGGGTTAAAACAAGCTCCAAGGCAGTGGTATTAAAAGTTTGATTCCTTTATGACGTATTATGGTTACAAGTGACCTTATCCCAATGCTTGTGTGCATTTTATGAAGCATTTTTCTTCTTTATGCTGATGATATGTCGATTGTGGGTCAAGATGTTGATAAAATCTAAAGTTGAAAGAAGATTTGTCTAAATCTTTTGATATGAAAGATTTAGGACTTGAAAAGTAGATTTCATGTGACACCCTAATACCCCTTGGGAGGATATGTGGATGTCATACAAGACAGTACAAACAAACCAAAACATTTTGCAGAAGAATAGCATTCAAAAATAAACATTCCAAAATGTACGAAACATTTCATATATGCATTTCCAGAATCTTAAACAAACATACATTATATCACAAAAGCTTAATACAAATTTGTTCTAAAAATTGAAACTAGCCTGAAACATAGTTATCACAAAAACTTTCAACAATTCAGAATTATACACCTAACATACAAGCCCAAAACAAACTCTAAGACATTTTTTATCAAAACAAGACTCAGACTTCACTGGCCATTACGGTTGACTCGTCCCAGTCTATATGTCCTTCTCTTTGAACCTACACTGGGCAAATCCACCGTGCTAAGCATATAACTTAGTGAGTAATAACTAATCTATATTAAATGATTTCTTTAACAATAAATTAGACATAATGCATTTCAAAATAGATTTTATAATTAACAAAATTGCATAACACAGGAGGTTATAAACCCTTCAGAATCAAAACATAATTTAGCTTATGTCAGAATCAAACAGATATCAGAATACAAAACTATATAACTGCTAAATCCATTTACAAAAGCGGGTAACGGGACTTATACAGAAGAGACCAAAGTCTCGACACCGAAGTGTCACAGAAGAGACTGAAGTCTCGACACCGAAGTTGTTGGACCCCGTTTTCGGAGCCTAACATTCGAAGACAAAACGGAACTCGTCATCCATAATGGTGGCGTGCCCACAATGGTTGAATATCAAATAATTAAAATTTAGAGAATCACAAGTCAAGAATCCAATCACATTTCATAAATGAATTCCAAAAGAATTTATACAAGCTCACCACAAAATACAAAAA
>JAOTAX010000197.1:30971992-30983743 GCA_025629825.1 Erythroxylum guanchezii
ATATACCAAAATTGCCAAATCATAATTAATACACTCCAATTTAATCCACAATTTTCACTTATAAATCAAATTTACCCAGAAATGTCAAGGAATGCATGTACAATTATTTGTATAAGTCAAAATTCATATGCACATATCAACGAATATTCAATTATGCAAAGCAAACGATGTATTGGAATTCCTTAATTTTCTAACCCCTAACACGGGGTGTTACATTTCAAGCATAGAGATCATTCAAGATAGGTAGAGTAAGAGATTGTGGTAACATGTGCTAAGTTTCAATATGAGTAGGAGATTGTAGGGTCTTTGATGTATGCAATGGTGTGTACAAGGCCAGATATTGCTCAGGTCATTAAGATGGTGAGTAGATCTTGTCAAATATAGGGAAGGTTCACTAAGAAGTAGTGAAATGAATTTTGAGATACTTAAGAGGTACGTCAAAGTAGATTTTTTCCTTTGGTGATGGTAAACCAACTCTAGAAGATTTTACGGATGCAGATATGGATGAAGATGTTCATGGAAGAAAATTCACTTTAAGTTTTCTGTTCAAGTTTATAAGGGGAGCCATCTCGTAACAGTCCTAGCTACAAAAGTGATGTAGATTTATCTACGACTAAAGCAAAGTATATAGTTGTAGTTGTGGTGGAAGCTTGTAAGGAGACGTTTTGTTTGAAAAGGTTTCTTCAAGAGTTAAATGTAATGTAAGGAGATTATGAAGTATTTTGTGATAGTCAAAAGTGCGACTAACTTGAGCAAAAATACTATGCATCATTCTCATAAAAAGCATATGGATGTCAAATATTAATAGTTGAGGTCCTTAATTGAAGAGCAAAAGTTAATGTTGAAGAAGGTTCATACAAATTTGAATGATATTGATATATTGACTAATGTTGTTGTTCCTAGAAGCAAACATGAGCTATGCAGTAAGCTTTCTAGGATGCATCTCAAGTAGATGATGGAGAATAACATGTCTTACCGTTAATTGGGCCAGAAGCAGAGATAATTGAATGTCCATCCCTATTTTGAGACTTTCGATGATCAAAGACGCCTTTATGGTTTGTGGGGATAACAAACAAGTGAAGACAAGATCGATGAAGCTTTTTTTAGAAGAGACATGGCAGTGTAAAACACTACATGATTTTTTCCTTACTTACACAACCATGTATATCAATCGTGTAAACATACATGATCATATGAAGTCACACATGCCTATGTCTTGACTTATACGACCGTGTGGATCGATCATATAAGTCTTTGGAATTGTATGAAGAAACATGTGAAGAGCAAAGACATACACAGTCATGTACACGCCTGCGTGAATGACATACACAGCTGTGTGTACTGACCGTGTAACTCTCTATAATAGTGTATATGTAAGTGACCAGGTATCTTCAGCACTTTACTCGTAGATGTACATGATCGCAGAGAGTACTTTACACTGTTTATGATCTAGAAAAATTGATTTCGTGATATAAAAGAAAAAAATACATAGGTTTTGTAAAAGAGTGAGGTGATAATTTCGAAAGTAAGGGAAAATAAAGAGAGGGCACGTAATGTAGTATTCTCATCCTTTTCTGATTATTTTTCAGATTAGTTTGGGTGCATGTTGATTATTACATCAACTTTGGTTTCAATCATAAAACTTTGTAAAACAACTTGTTATTGTGGGGTGAGAGATCAACTTTTGTAAATCCTTATTGAGTTTAGTGGATTTGTTTATTAGTTTAGAAAAAGTATTAGTGTTTATTTCAACACTAAGTTTCTTATTCTCATACTGATTTACTGATGCAAGTTAAAGAGTACTTTTTTTGTCAATATTTGATTAATCTTTTAGAGAGTTGTGTTATTATCTCCCAACATAATACAAGACCATTCATTTGATCTTCATAACTACCATTAATCATTGATCACGTTAGCATTCCTACAAGATGTGAGAGTATATAAAAACAACAATCAACTTTAATTAATGCTTTTTGATCCAAACATATTCATGGTGAGAATCACTAGCTCAAAATAGAAGCACCCTAAAATATAAACCAAAATAAGCTTAACTCATAAGATAAAATTTACCACAATGAACCTTTAAACTAAAGGTATGGAAACCAAAACAACATGTGCATGTCACTTGTCACAAACAAAAGGTTAATACCATCACATGTCATGTAAAGGCAAGAGTAAGAGCGATAGCATATTTATGTAGATATTCATAGTCATTTCATAAGAGAAATTATTATTGGAACCAATGACACCATAATTTAAGTTTCCATCTTTAAAGGTCGACAATGAAATAATAGATCTAAGCAATCATATACAATACTATAAATACAGTGTCGACTTTAAGGAAATAATAGACTTATAAAGCACCATATATACAAATAAATATCTCTCTTTTTTCCTTTATTTTCACATATTTAGCTAGAGTTTGGTTTCAAAACGCGTTTAATATGCTCTATCAATAATTTTAAGCAACTTACAAATTGATTTTAGACAAATTTCACTAACAAGAAACATAAACCTTGTATTGTTGTGGCATTGTTTAAGATCACACAAAAATTTGGAGAAATCTTAAACAATTTACAAGGATTTTAGTTTAAATTTCACACGGATACTCATTATTATAGATAATTGTGTGTAAAGATACACCAACCACTAGAGAAGACCTTGTAAATGGAAAACACTGCATTTTCAAAAAGGTTAAGAAAAGGGTACAAAGATAAATAAACCTAGAAGTAAAGTTGTCCTTTAAAATATTTAACATATCGCTAAAATAAAGGTAGCTCAAAGATGGGTAAAATGATACTTGTAATCAACCATGATGTACAAAGCAAGAAAATTTAAAAACAAAAAGAAAGACGATATATTTAAGAAAAATTTAGAAACTAAGTTTTCAATATTAGATAAGTCATTGAATTAAGTATTGAACTTTATAAAGACAACAAGATTTTGCTAACCCTCTTCCCTAATGCCCTTAGGTCAACGATTGAGATAGTTACTACATATTCCATAAGAATTATGGACATGATATCAAAGATTGCCAAAACTTAAAGCGTATTATCAGAGAAATTCTATAAAATGGTCTTTTAAGATTGTATATAGGAGAAATGGAGAGAAACTCTTAGAATCTCAAACTTAAGATACGATAGTAGGAGAGACATTTTCTATAGATGCAAAAGATCATGATATCTCAACTAAGGCATTAAAAGCATAGTAACGACAAAGGCAATCAATATAATTATAGACAGTGACAATAAATAGAGAGTATCTTAGTTAAATAAGTCTGTGTGTTGTAGTCAAGTTTGATAGTTTATGCGCTACAATCAATCAATTTGGTTGTAGTTTAGTAACAATATAATTTAAAGACATTCTTTATCTTGTACATTTTTAGATGTTTATGACAAAGTTCATGAGATAATTATATATTACAAATGAAATTATAATGAGATTATAATTATGAGATTCATATTGCATTTATGTATTATCCCTAAATATTCCTAGTCATTGTTCTATTAAGACTAGACATTAATAGAGCATAAAAAGACTAGCACACATTTTGTTTTTTCTTATAAAGGAAGTAGTCGATTTTATAGACTAAAGCATAGAGATACTTAAATAAAAGTGTGGGTGCTTATTAGAGAACAATTTCACTGAACAGACCCAATATGAGAAATCCATTTGGAACATTACTTGTATGTCTATGGAAATCTCATTGTGATGATTGTATAAGTAATTGTTTGACTTGAAGTCTCCAAAGTTATCTTGTATAGGGATTGCTATGCTTTGATAATACTTATGATGTATTTAATCATGGGTCATTCAATCGGTAGTCATTAAAAGTAGCATGAACTATAAGGAGGTAGTTGTGTGATCAAGATATGATTCATCACCCTAAAGTAAATAGGGAGAATGTTTTATAGGTTGCATAAGGAGAGAATTTGGTTCTATAACATCAAGTTGCAGTTAAAAAGAAGATGATCCATATATTCATTCTCCTGAAAGCGAGCAAGATGGATTGTTATATGATCTTTAAAGGAATTTGTCTTTGGTTTAAATCCTTTACTTTATTGCCAACATAAGATGAAGACTCCTTTTGTGATTATATTATTATGTCTAACTAGCTTCAATCATGGAGCTATTTGGTGGGGACCTGTGAATAAGTTTATACAATATTTGTCAATGAAAACCTTTTATCTATATATGATCCAGATAAGAGAGTTATCCATTTTATGACTGGGATTGTATTTAGGCATGTTTTCAATGATAAATGAGAGGACTCTTGAATAATATGAGGGCTAATACCAACCTTTCCTCATCTATTAAAGTTGATACAATAACATTGTATACTAGCCTTTAAGCGTACATATGAATGGGATTAAAATAATGTTAACTATCAAACCAAACCAATATTTGCTTACTATTGCTTATTTTTCCTTTGAAATTATTTGAAACCCAATCCCTTAAAGCAACTATTTATTTTAAACTCCAACAAGTTAATCTTCTAGATGTTCTCTCCTTTGAGGAAATGAGTATGAATCTATTCGACCTATAGGAATTCTTTATTAGTTAGCAGTTTTCATAGTCTTTTTACTAGTAGAACTTTATTGGCAACATGAGTAGAAATAACTCCTAATTCTCCTTCAACTTTAGGCATACATAAAATTTACCATTTCCTTTAGCCCTATACACATTGTTACCTTTTCTAGTCCAAAGAAATGTTTTCATCAACTTCTCGATAGATTTGATTAAATCAAGAGATAAATACAAGGGAGAGCTCTAATAGATATACATATTTTTAATAACATAATTATCAATTGCAATCTTCTTACAAAGTCAATAATACATTCTAGCAACTAACTAACCTCTTATGAATAGAATCAAGGAGAGGTTGATAATACAAATATGGTAATCTCTTGATGGTTATTGAAATGCCTTCGTACTTAAAAGGGAGATGCTACTATTTGAAACCTATTAATAGGGGTATTTTGTTAGCTATCTATAGAGAGCTAGTAGACATATAAAAGTAGCCTTTTATGGGTTAGTAGAGAGGCTTAAGATCCTTTTGAATTCAATTAGGAATTCTATAAATACTTTGATAGAATATGTATTAGTACTGCAAACCAAAAGAAGATCATTACCAAATGAAAGATTGAAGATATTTAGTTTATCACAAAGATTAAAGATTCTTAGTTTATCACCTTTAAAGTGGAATCTAAAATTCCTAATTATTAGCTATGATTCATATAAATGTTTCAATACAAATGGTGAACATATAGGGTGGTAAGGGATAACACTGTTAAGTCCTTATGTTCCCTTAAAAATCTTGATTAGTTCACTGTTGATAAGGATGTTGTAGGAGGGGCTTATCACACATTGGTTCAACTAAATAAGGAATTTATTATGGAATAATTATGCTTCTAGGATGCTAAAGATGAAGTTCTAATTGCTTTAATCAAAAGCTTTATGGAAGTTCTTAACCTCCTTTTTTCTTATGGTAATTCTTGACTAAATCTTGAGTTATAAGAATATTATCCTTAATACTTTGAATTTTTGTAAATGTACCTTGAAAGGGTTTATGAACTATTACAAGATCAACCGGATCCTAAAAACAAGTAGTTTTGAGATGACTTTATAAGATGGCATTGGAATAACAAATACGTCCAAAATGAGTCAAGCTTAAAAGTTAGGAGTATTAAAGATTAGGAATATATGAATTATGTTCACCTCTTATAATATGTTACCCTTGTTGAAGAGCTCCATAACTGCAGTTGTGATTGAAGTGGATGTTAGGGTCTAATTTTTCAGAGAGTCAAAGCTAACCTTAATGATAAGTCATCATAAAGACTGAAAATAGTTTTAAGATTAATGCTTTGGTTTGATCTACCAATTAATTGCATATATATTTTGAATCTTTTTAACGCTCCACTTTTAATTAATTGAGTGACAATTAACAAGTTTTTTTTTCTATGAAAGATACTAAGCTAGTTGTTTTAATATCTCACACATCTCAATTTTGTTAATTATGATCTAAAATTTTCTTATTAAAACTATGATGGTTAAAAGATGTATAACAAATCCCTTTATTTTAAAATTGATTAAATTGTTTTAAATACTCTAACCTTTTGGCAATATATCAAATATATCTCAATTTTTGTTGTAACAAAACGTATGAACACCTATGAATATGAATATATATATATTTATATCTCATTGTAACACTGTTTAAAAAAGTTTTAGGCATTCTACAAAATTTGGTGAAAATTGGACACTTTTTACTCTTATGATTTTTCGAATTTTCATCTTTTGCAAAATAAAAAAAACTCAAGAAATATTTTCTTCAAAATTTTATTGCAGATTATTATTAATACTTGTATAGATTTTAAGGTCAAAATTCTAAGTGCTGAACTTTTTAAAGAAACAGTAGTTCAGCACAATTAAGGTATTTCACTAAATAATATACATTTTTATAAGTCACAAAGTCTAGTTTTATAAAATAAAAAACTTTGTATATTCTTAATATTTGGCTCATAATTAAGTATATTCAATATAATTTACTCTTTAAAATTTTTTATTAAGTTGGAAGGATTTAAATATTTTTGTATAACACGAATAACTCTTAGGTTGTTTAACACGTGACGATACAAAAATGGTCCGAATATCTCCCAAAAAGAGAGGACGGACCAAATCTTGGTACAACGTACACACGCAAACACAAACTAGTTAAGGTTAGATAAGCTTGGCAGTTGAAGGCAGAGATATGGTCAAACTAGAAGATGCGACTCCGAAAGTATACACACACACCGAATGTCCAACAATATTAACAAGAACATAGTAATACATGAGATGAGATATTTGTTTAGGTATATGCTTTATTCTTGTGTATTTCTACGGGACTTGTTATTCTTGTTCTCAGTAGTACTAAGAAGAGTCGGTTCAATTCTTTGAAAAATATGAGTTAATATTTTATTTTATCTCATAAATTTTAATCATTTATTTTTACGAGTTTAGAGTAAATCTTATATAAATAAATGCAAGATCTGTATAAATAATAGCTGAATTTCATAAAACAAAATAAGATAACGTAACATTAAAAATATTGGTTGTTGCAATTTGTGGTAATGTTTCCGTCCTACCATACCTTCTCTTGCTTTCTTCACTTCGACGATGTCGTGATTGGATATCCTCGATATCCCCAACTCACGAAGGCTGTCCAATCCAACCCAAATGCTTTTTTATTTAGTTAGTTTGAATTATATCGTTAAGGTATTGAAAAAGAGAGGTTTTGTATTTGACCAAGCTCTTAAATAACTGCTACACATTACAGAAGCGTCAGTCTCTTAAATAACTAACAAAACTTCTGTTGCCTTCCAAGTTTGGAGTTGCCCATCTCAAACTCGTCCCAGTTGATCGAACCCCATCACAATCACTCGCGACTCACCATGGATTTGGACATGAATTCCATGGCCGTTGCGATCGGGGTCTCTGTCCCGGTGCTTCGCTTCCTTCTTTGCTTCGTCGCCACGATTCCCGTGGGCTTTCTTCACCGGTTTGTCCCGAGTCCAATCGGTAAACATATATATGCTGCTGGTTCTGGGGCTATTCTCTCGTATCTTTCGTTTGGCTTCTCTTCGAATCTTCACTTCTTGGTTCCCATGTTGTCGGGTTATGCTTCCATGGTTCTGTTTCGCCCATATTGTGGAGTCCTCACTTTCATCTTGGGATTCGGTTACCTTATTGGTTGGTTCGTTCTTGATCTGCTTTCGTGAACTTGACTTATTCTTATTGCATTAACTCAAGTTGTCTGCTTTATCTATGAGATTTTTATTTTCTCTGATTTTCTTTTTGTTAATTTAGATTTGCATTCGAATTCATTTGTCCTAACTGAATACTTCGCGAGCTGTTTGTCGCATGTCTTTATTCTAAATATCAAAAGGCAAGTTCTTTCTCTCTTTCGCATGGAAGTAGTTTTAATCCATTTTTAGCTAGAGAATGTCTGAGCTATATTTGAGGGTGCCTTCGACTTCGGTATAGATCAGTTTTGCATTACTACTATTTTTACGTTTCTTTTCTTGACCTGCAAAATGCCAGTAATTTGTTCCTTTCGTTCTATTTTTACCTTTTGGATTTGTTCTTCTAGGATTCTCCTTTTTAATGATTTCTTTGAGATAATTACGTATCATATACTAAGGAACAAAATAATGGCCTAGAAATATGACCTTTTTATTTCAGAAATCTTGACTGTTGTTGTGCATTTGTAGCCACGTATATTACATGAGTGGAGATGCATGGAAGGAAGGAGGCATTGATGCTACTGGTAAGTGCAGCTTAAGGTTTTTCAACGGTCTTCGATTTCTCTGTTGAAAGAGTGGGCTCAGAGGTTGTGGGAATTGAATTGTTTTCTTGTATTAATCTTGTGGCATTGTTATACTTGTTAATGGTGAATTCTCGTGTTCAAATTTTAGGAGCATTGATGGTATTAACACTGAAAGTCATATCATGTGCAATTAATTACAACGATGGGTTATTGGAGGAGAAAGATTTACGGGATTCCCAGAAGAAATACCGTTTGATTAAGCTGCCTTCATTGATTGAATACTTTGGTTATTGCCTCTGCTGTGGTAGCCACTTTGCCGGTCCAGTGTATGAAGCGAAGGACTATCTTGAGTGGACAGAAAGGAAGGGTGTAAGTACTTTGATTTCATCTTATTTCTAGATGCTTGATTATAGATGTGAAAATTTTCTCAGTTTTCTTAACCTAGCTTTGCAGATTTGGGCCCTTACAGAGAAAGGACCATCACCATCTCCTTTTGGAGCAACCATTAGAGCTATCCTCCAAGCTGCAGTTTGCATGGCCTTGTATCTGTACCTGGTACCCAAGTATCCCTTATCGCGGTTCTCTGATCCAATATACCAAGAATGGGGCTTCTGGAAAAGGCTGAGTTATCAATATATGTCTGGTTTCACAGCTCGCTGGAAATATTATTTCATCTGGTCAATATCAGAGGCCTCTATTGTTATCTCTGGCCTGGGTTTCAGTGGGTGGACAGATGTTTCTTCGCCAAAGCCACGATGGGATCGGGCTAAGAATGTTGACATCATTGGTGTGGAGTTAGCGAAGAGCTCAGTTGAGTTGCCATTGGTCTGGAACATTCAAGTCAGCACATGGCTCCGACACTGTGAGTTCATCAACTTAACTCATTTTAATTTGTAAATATTGGATAGCATGAGCCAAAAGCATCCATGTTAGATTTCTTTCTTGAAATTTTAAATTCCAGCCTGTAATCATATAGCTTGTGAATCCTAAACATGATTGGGCATTGATCATACAGGGATTGTGCTTGTATTTTTATTTTCACACTTTTATATTGGACTTTATTTTGGTAACCTTTCCCTAGGACTTTTTAAACAAAAGTTTGGATTTCCTGGTTGATTCCTGTAATATTAGACACTTGTCATTACTAAGTGAAATTTGTTTGATATGTGTGTGATGGATTCATTGCAAATTTGCTCATATTTGGATGTTTGGGATGTAGCTTTTGGACCCTATACAATAGGTACCTTAGTTTCTTCTGAACTGAGATTTCACTGCCAGAGCAACAGTCCACTGTATGATGTACTAACGAATCTTATATTTGATTCCTGTAGATGTCTACGATAGACTTGTTCAGAAGGGGAAGAAACCTGGTTTCTTTCAGTTGTTGGCCACACAAACTACAAGTGCTGTTTGGCATGTGAGTACAATCGCAAGTTCTATGTTATCTGTTTCTTCTATTTACTCGTCATCTATCATAATCTATTTGATTACAACTCGTCCTATCTTTTTCTTGTATTTCTTTTCCAGCATTATACTCTGTAGCTTCCTTGTTAACTTTGTTCATGGAATCAAGTCTATGTTGAAACTGCTAGGGTGTCCCTAATTTTACTGGTTCACTTTTTGTATAGCTCATGTTCTCACTAGATATTTTAATTTAGCGTCTATGTTATGTGATACGAGTATGGTGACAGAAACATGTAATCGTATCAGTTTGGTTCACATCTTTGTACACTTTGCCTGTTGTTTTTTGAATCACCAAACAGTTAAACTTACTGCTCTTTTCAATTATTTTGTTAACAATTGCAGGGTTTGTATCCTGGGTACATCATATTCTTTGTTCAGTCAGCACTTATGATTGCAGGTTCAAGAGGTATTGAGCCAGATAGCTTTTACTTGCTAACATCTGACTGATTTCGTCCATATAAAATTATAAATCCCCTCTGACATTGTTTCTGTCTTGAGCAGTCATATACCGATGGCAGCAAGCTGTACCTCCAAGTATGGCTATGGTTAAGAAAATTATTGTGTTGATGAATTTTGCATACACCCTTTTGGTCCTAAACTATTCTTGCATTGGTTTTATGGTTAGTTCTCTCATCTTTCTATGTAGAGCTGATAATTTGAGATGTAGAAGTTAGTTAGTTTCATAGTTTCTTATGATTACACTTTGTTGTGGCACAGGTATTAAGCTTGCATGAAACCCTTGCTGCATATGGCAGTTTGTGTTATGTTGGAACCATTCTGCCTGTGTTTCTAATCCTTATGGGAAAAATAATTAAGCCAGCAAGGCCTACTAGATCAAAAGTCACCAAGGAACAATGATGTAGGTGGTGCAATTTGCAACGCCTACTAGATCAAAAGTCACCAAGGAACATTGATGTAGGTGGTGCAATTTGTTCTTGTTTCGGAGCACTTCAAATGAAAGATAACTAGTGGCTTCTGCGCCAGTGAGTTTGTAACCCTTTTTTTTTAAACCTGTTAGAACTGAACATTTCACCATTATTTTGAAGAAAATCAGCGTTTCATAGCCTTTAATTTGTCAATTTCCATTCAATCGTAGGCCACTCCCTTTAAGCACCTTTAATAATCATATGCATTTCCTCTTGAAAGGCTACTAAGTTCAAAAAGTCGGTAGTGGAGACATTGTTATGGGCAGTATTCCGTCCAACGATGGGGTATGTTTAGTTGGACGTTAAGTTTTTAATAGAATAGAATGATTTATAATGAAATAGAATTAAATAGATATAATATTAAAAATATTTTGTTTGAGAGATAAAAAGGTTCACAATATAATATAGTAAAATATTGTTTAGAAGAAGAGTTCGTAACGTAATACAGTGAAATGTTATTTATCATTTTACATTTCATCTTAAACCTTCTACTAAATTTGGTTACAATTGATGTCAAAATTTAATAATGTTGAAATTGATTATATGAAGATGAAGAACACCAAACAAATGATTTTTACATGGCAAAAATTAAGGAGTTCAAGAAACAAGAGGACCCTATTAAAGAGTATTTAGGAAGTAGTTTGGTTATCAATCAACATATTGAGTGCATAATCGATTACAAAGATATATCAACGACATTTGAAAAAAAATTAAGCTTGCGTGAGAGAATGGAATCTCAAATATTTAAAAGATTATTATTGATAATTTGAGTGAGATTTTCATATTGAAGATTCTAAAATTGGTGTATATATAAAATGTGGGTGTAATTGTTTGATAAAAGAAAAAGACAAAAACTTAGTTTCACTAGGCCCAATTACTTCTCATCCTTGGGAATCCTACTGAACCATTAGATCTACGGCCATACCATGGCAAATGAAGGGTCCGTTTGGTTGAGCTTTTATCAATAGAGCTTTTATTAGTAGAGCTTTTGTCAGTAGAGCTTTTCTGAGAAGAGCTTTTTTTAAAAGCCAGTTGACTGTTTGGCTGTCAATT
>JAOTAX010000197.1:30983843-30996077 GCA_025629825.1 Erythroxylum guanchezii
TTTTATTTGATTTATATTTAAAAATATTTTATTTCTATAACATAAAAAACAGCTTCTCGAAAAAGCTGAAATTTGGGATTTTCTGAAAAGCTCCAAATTTTAGCTTTTTCAAAAGCTATTTCTACTTTAAAAGTGCTTTTGAAATTTACAGCCAAACACCTATTTTTTTCTGAAAACAGCTTTTGCGGTGAAAAAAAGTACTTTTGAAGTCTCCAAAAACTGAACCAAACGGGCACGAAGAAATAAATCCATCTTCATTTTGTTCGTCGAGTGCCGTGAACAAATAAATGATAATAATATTCTCCACCTTTGAGCTTAGCAAACTAATCAGAATGGTATCATAGTTAATTGATGTCCTTTTCTTGGAAAACGTTAATTAAGATGGTTGGAATACCATATTAGGACGCGGAGTATCTTTTTATAAAACAAAACATGCATGTTACTATTGGCAAGTTTGAGAGGTACAGAAGAGACGTTTACTTAAGTGGACGAATCTCGTGTTAATCAAGACTAAACCCACAAAAAACAGTGAGAACTAAGAACCTTTTCTTCTACCAAGTTTAAATGCTATCAGAGTATATTATGTAATATATATATATGTATATATATATATATCTGTTAGTCGTGTTTTCCACAAATTTGGTATACCAATAGGGGACACAAGTCACAATAAAGCAGGCTATCAATGGTTGGGTTGACTTTCTGGTGTTGAGGCCTTCAATTGTATTTAGAATGGCCATATAGGAGTAGTTTTTCGGTTCGGGCGGCTTATCTATATACATTAGCTGGCCAATAGCAAGCATGAAATAGGCACACTAAGGTCAGCAGAATATGACATTGGCATTGTTAGGGTCGGCGAGGTGATAAAGGTTAGGGGAGGCAGGCAATGACCTTTTTAAACCACAATTCTTAAGTTTAATTGTATACATTGACATATGAAGGATTAAGAATAGCCGTCTGAGTTTATTAAGCAAGCGTCCTTATGAAGCTGTTTTATCATTTTTTTTTAATATGATGTTCAGGTGTCCTATTCGTGTTTGTAGCCTTTTGAACTCTTTTGAAAAATAAACATTGGTTTTCGCTACAGGAAACTTCAGCCAAACCTTCTACTATTATTTTTTTTGCCATTAAAGTTCAGGTCAACCATTGCATTATACAACCACAAAAATCTACAAAGCATAATAGGCTTATATGAAAAGGAAAAAGGAGGATAGGAATTCATTCTCCAAACAAAATTAATTGATCGCTTTTCAGGTTTAAAAACTTGTTTAAGACAAAACATATTTTTTATGAGTTTAGTTAATTTGTCATAATCATATAGAAAAACATTGTTTTCATACCTTTTTTTAAAAATCACAACTTGAGAAAATTGTTTTAATACAATTTGGGAAAAATTATTTACATCTTCAAGTTATAGCTTATTATTTATGCTTTAATAAACTTACCTATTCTATTTAGTTATTATGCATCTATAAATTTATTATAAATTACTTTTCTTGAATATCATGCCTTACTTGTGGTATTAACTATTATATAGTCGTGCCTTTTAGTTTAAAAATTCAATGACAACTTATTAAGGATTACTAAATTTGATCTTTTACAAATTGTTTAGGAGAAGTATAAAAAATATACGTGGACAACATAATTATGAAAGCAAAGTTGGAAGAGTCTTAGAAGAATTTGTTACAATCCTCAAAAATATAATTTTAAATTAAACCTAAAGAAAATTGTATATTTAATATAAGAGCAAGTAGGTTCCTCAAATACATGGTCACTAGTCACTTATAGAGGAATAGAGGTTAATCTGTAAAAAAATTGACACCATTTTACTGAAAAAATAAAAGTAGTCCAAATGTTAATAGATAAGGTAGCAAGCTTATCAAGATTCTTCTCAAGATCTATCTATCAATAATTTCCATTCTTATATCTCTTCAACATATGTTTTGCACAAAGAACAACTTAAATCCATTAATCATCTATTCTTCAGTTGGTCTTTCACCATCTAGATCTATAATCACATATAATATATCTGCAATATATACCTTAACCGTTCTAATCTTATGGAGTTGATCTCATAGGTTCTTAAGGAATAATAGGCATATTAAAGAAGAATTAATAATGTTGAAGATTTCTCTTGGCTTTATAGTTTACAAAATCTGGCTAGAGAGAAATAAGAGAATTTTCCTCAACCAAGGCCTCTCTATATGCTCACTCATATAAGAGCTTATTAGAGATATTAAGGAGCACATCATGGCATTATAGTTACACAAATGTTACAGTAACTCATTTGTATCAAAATGGTGCATCTGATAGGTGTAGATTGCATTGTATTTTTGTATTAGTTTAGTGTGTGTTTAGTGGTTAATTTGACTATTTAGTGTGTGTTTAGGTTAAGAATTGTGTTAGTTCATAAATATTTGTGTTTTTAAGTATTTTTTTTAGGTGAGAACATGTATTTGAGCTTCAATTATATATATATTTATATATATATAAGGTGTTGTGATGAGTTTGTTAGTATTTCAGAGCATTCAGAGGAGAATCGAAGAAGACCCGAGTAATAACCCCAAGGCCATGATCATGGCAAATATATTACAATCGCGACAGAAGCTCGAGGACAGGGCCATGATCGTGGCAAATATATCACAATCGTGACAGAAGCTCGAGGACAGGGCCACGATCGTGGGGAGTCTGCCACAATTGTGACAGAGAGCCAAACAAACTGGTCACGATAGTGGCCTGCGTGTAGACATACTCGAGGTCGCTTCTAGATTCAAATTTTTGAGGAATATTTCAAACCCGGAAAGACACTAGGGTTACCTTAATTGGAAAAGACTATAAAAGCATTATGATGAAACCCTAGAAAGGAGCTCTACATTTAGCCATTCTTGGAAACCCTAAAGAGAGAGAGAAAGAAGAGAGAGTGAAAAGAATGAGAGGAAGAAGAGGAGGGTTTTGATGCCAAAGCTTCCCGAAGTAGGTGATCTTCTGACGCTGCTGCCTTCCTGGATCATCCAACCTAAGTTTCATTTTCGCCCCATTTCCCTTTTTATTCATTTAATGTGAAAGGTTGAGATGGGTTGTATGATTATGGATTTCGGTTTGTTAACAATGTTCTAACTTTTCCTTCAGGGATTTTGCTTAGATTTAATGTTAATCTAGTTGATTTGTGCTTATTTGAATGGTGTTGTGATTGATTATTGTATTTGCATACTTCGGTAATAAACTGAGAGGGTGATTAAATCGAGTTAATAAGAGTTAGGCGATTTAATTGACCACATAATCAATCATATCAGTTTTTATACAAAGAGAGATCTCATGTGAGACTCAGTAGTTAGTAGGGAGCTTCCGATCTAAATAGGGTTATGGGTAATTTGTAAATTGAGAGATTGCAAATTTCATAATTCGATAGGATTTATAATTTAAGGTTTAACAATTATAACTTGAGAGAGACTAACCGGCCCTTCGATAGCCTAGAAGTGACACCTCGATAACACATAATTAGCTAGGTTAGCATTAATAATAGGTAAGATCCTCTCTCTCATAACTATTTAATTTCTCTTGATTTATTTCCATTGTATTTTTGTATTGCTCAAAATTTGATTTCTTTTTGTGTTAATTTCTTAATTACAATTCTTGTCAATCAATTTCTCAAATTTACTTTTCTTGTAAATTTTATTTTCGTTATTTCAATTTTCTTAGCCTTAGATAACATAAGATTAGATTAGTCACCCTTTTCGTGGGATCGACCCCTCTTATATTACATTCGAGACTCGTGCGCTTATGGTTATTGAGGGTTTTATAAATTGTAAAATTTGTTCAACAAGTTTTTGACACCATTCTTGGGGAGGCGTAGATTATTTTAATTCTTGTAGTATAAGGATTTTTCAACCTTTTGTGAAAAGAAAGAGAGAGAGAAGTTGGACATAAAGTAGACGACACATCAAATTGGATATCGCCAAACAACAATGGCGAATCTTAAGAGTTGAATGCTAAAAAGAGATGGAAAGAATGATGGTAGCGGAAATACATTATGGAGAGCGATGGCCCCTTATGGACGTCATGAGGCCACTTCACAATGCCCATCGTCAAAGGATTACACGACCACCGATGCAAGTGAATACGTTCGAGATCAAACCATCACTGCTAAAATGTTGCGAACCAACGTGCAATTCTACGGGTTAGCCAATAAGGATCTTAATGCTCATTTAGCTAATTTCTCTACGGGTTAGCCAATAAGGATCCCAATGCTCATTTACCTAATTTCTTATAAATTTGCGACACCTTCCAATATATTGGGATGTCAGAGGATGCTGTTAGGATGAGGCTCTTTCCCTTTACACTTAGGGATCGAGCCAAGGCCTAGTTAAATTCTCTCCACCTAGCCAACATTAAAACTTGGAAGTAGTTGGTGCGAGTTTTTCTAGATTAGTATTTCCCTCTAAACAAGATAACAAGAATAATAAAGGAAATTATCAATTTTTAGCAAAATGATGGGAAGTCTTTATATGAAGCGTGGGAGCGGTATAAGGAGCTGCAAATGAGTTGTCCTCATCATAACCTACCCAACGAATTCCTATTGCACACCTTCTATACTGGAGTTAATCTACCCACAAGGAGCACCATAGACACAACTGTTGGAGGGTCATTCATGAGAAAAATAGTTGAAGCAGCACACGATTTGTTAGAAGACATGGAATACACTAATTGTCTTTGGACATCATTATGAAGTAGACAGCAGTCTACCTTTTGGGACTCAGGATGAATGATTGCTGCTACAAATTCAATGACAATATTTCAGGCTGAGATCAACAACCTAAGCAAGTAATTGAATAGCCTGAAAGCCACCTCTTCCTCCCCATTCAAAGTAATGTAGCACAAATATGAGTCAAGTAAACAAGAGAGCTATATCATAGCTGATTGCTACTTAAGGAAAAACAACAACGTGGAGTAATTCAACTTTAATTAAGCATAAGTTGGTCAGAGAGATAGCAATCCTTTTTCCTGTACATACTAGTCGGGGTGGCATAACTACCCAAATTTTCATTGATCTAACAATACTAAGATTTAATTTAGAAATCGAGGCTCGCATGGATTTTAACAGGATAAATACAATGACTATGATTCCAAACTAGACAAGATCATGGACAAGCTCATAAGTATGGATGAGGCCCATAGGAGGTTAGAAGGGAAAATTGACCAAGTAATAAGGACTCATGCCTCTTTTATTCTCAGCTGGAGGTTCAAGTGGAACAGCTTGCTAATGTGTTATCTACAAAAAAGTGTGGGAAGTCTTTCGAGCAACATAGAAGTATAGCCAAGAGAGAAAGTTAAGGCTATCACATTTAGGAGTAGGAAAGAGTTAGGAAAATCAATAGATAGACCAGTTGAAACCCACTCTGTAGAAGAACAAGAGACACAGAAAAAGAATGAGGAACCTCCCTATGTTCTTCCTCCGCATTACCCACCAAGAATACCATTCATAAGACCTGATGATGTCGAATCTTCAAAGGAGCATGAGGAAGAAGAATAGATGACAACGGACATCGAGTTTAAAGAAGTTATGAAAGTCTCTGTTTGTGAAGCAAAAGAAGAAGAAAAGGGAGTGACTAATGAGGAACAAGAGTAGCTCATCCTTTTACCAAACAACTTAAAATTATCCTTATTATAGTTGATTATTTTATGAGGTAAGTTAAAGCAAAACCCTTAGCTAGTGTGATACAGAAGCCAATTGAAGGTTTCTTAAGGAAAAATATCATAATCAATTATAAAGTTCCATTAATAATAGTTACAAACTATAGGACCTAGTTTGATTATAGAGCTTTCAAGAACTTCTTCAAAGAGTGTAAAATTAAGCATCACCTCATATTTAATGCATACCGACTAGTTAATGGTTAGTTGAAGTCACAAATAAAACAATACTATAAGGCTTAAAATCCAAAGTCAAGGATGTTAAAGGAACTTAGGATTAAGAGTTTATAATATATTATGAGCTTACTAAACAACGCCAGTAATGTCCACTGAAGCAACATCCTTCATTCTTAACTTCAGAGCTAAAACATTGATTCCTATAGAGTTAATATTACCAAATTTGAAATCATATGCATATGAGGAGTGCTAATTGAGTTTGTTTAGATCATAAACTAGTTAAATAGTATAGGATGTTATAAGAATAAGAAATAAAACATACCAATAAAAGGTCAGACAACTAATGCTTGTAAGAAAAATTATCAAATTCTTCAAATTGAGGACTAGTCTTTTGAATCTTATAAAGAAAAAAAAATATTAAAGGAAGTTATCTCCAAATTGATTAAGGACATATGGCATAGAAGATATAATCAAGCTTAAAAGTTACAAGCTCAAGAGACTTAATGGTTCAAAAGTGTTCCATATCTTAAATAAAACTTATATAGGGAAGAATTATAATTAGAATAAGTTATAAAATACTTACACATACAACATATACTTATCAATAAAACACTTCTATTTTTCATTTATATGAAATTCATATAATAATAAAAACATATAAGCCTAAAGGCCTCAAGTCTAGGAGAAGTATTTTCAGCTCCCTAACTCAAGGAAAAACTTATAAGCCTAAGGTCTCAGGTCTAATAGAAGTCTCCTCTCCTGAGCTCTTTGACTTAAGAAGAATCAACAAGCCTAAAAGGGTTAAGTCTGGAAGAAGTCCTTTCAACTCCCTATCTTAAAATAAAAATATGTTATCCTAAAGGATTCAAGTCTAAGAGAAGTCATTCCAACTCCCTAATGTAAAAAACAACAGCCTAAAGGCCTTAAGTCTAAGAGACGTTTTCTCAGTTTTATAGTGTAAAACAAAAATCTCCAAGAATAAAGACGTTAAGTTTAGAATAAGACCTTTCAATTTCTTAGCGAAAAATAAAACCTGTAGACCTAAAGAGCTCAAGTTCAAGAGAAAGTTTTTTTAACTCCCTACTATAAAACCAAAACTTATAGCTTAAAACCTCATGTTTAGGAGAAGTCCCTTTAACTCCTTGAAAATAATAAAAAACATATAAGCCTAAAATTACCATGTCTAAAAGAAGTTCCTGTAGATGAAATTCAAGGAGAATTGATTCGAAGATGATGGTTTCATTGTCATAGATCACTTTTTACTTCTTCTTTTCTTTGGAAGACAAAAGTAATTTGCCTTTCTTTTAAGTCACCTTATTTTTTACAAATATCTTATTCATGTTCATGGTTATCATATAAGTAACATGAATGTTAATATGATATTTAAAAATATAGGCAATAAAGAATGAAAGAAAAGAGACATACATATTTACTCTTCTCAATAAGATGCCCAAACATGATTAGGTTTAATTGGAAAATTAATGACTCTTAAGATAGAAAAAAGATGGTTAAATTGAAAAATGATTGGGATAGAAACTTTAGGGTTTTATAATTCTTATCTTGTTTGAGAAATTTCTAATTTAGGCCTCTACATAAGACCTTAAAGGTTGACATTGCTGCTATACCATTTGATAGGATAACAAAATTTTCCTTCCAATAGTGTAGTCCTCTTGGAAAACTTTCAATAACCGAGACTCACTTCTAATACTTAGGACATACCACCCACTCTACATCTTCATAGGCTGGCACTGGTGTGTAAACTTAAGTAAAACATGGTTAGGATCACATCTATAATATGATAGGTGACGATGAACCTAAATAGCAAGATTTTTGCTTATAAATGGATTTAGCCATAGCTCAAGATTGTAGCATATAGTATTTGAAAGATTATGGGATAAAGAGGAATTTGAAGTCAATAATTAAACAAATTGTAGTAGAATCACAGTTGACTGGGATTAGCTTAACGTTGTTTGAGTACTTGAGTAGAATCTAATTAGAAATGTAAAACTTGTCCCTCATTTTATTAAACTAAACACTCTACAACTTATTATTGTTTAAGAGTGCTTCAAAAAAAAATTTTATTGAAGTTCCCAAATATGGAGTCAGATGATGAGTTTTAAAGACATAGTCACTTCCCATACTTGACTAAGCCAGGTTTATATTTTAAAGGCCTTGTCTACAATAGAGGGAGATACTGTCTAGATAAACCTAAGGGATATGAGGCTCTTATTTCTATAGTTTGAGGTAACATACCCCCAATTTCTAAGTAGAGTTAAAACCAATGGCTTCACTTTTTTGAACTACTCTTATCATCCATGCTGCTCTTTATAATTGAAAAGGTATGAAAGAATAGATGTAATCTTAGCTGTTGAAAGAAGACAGACTTATTAATCATCTTGTTGTCAAATTATATTAAGAAGGTAGGTATACAAAGAGTAAGGATGCTTTGTCTCATAATAACTCCTAAAAATGATAAACATGAGCTACCAATATCCTACACCTTATATAGAGGGATGGAAGATCAACATGAACTGAGTCAATTGTTAAGATTAAATGATAATTTTCCTTCTTAAAAATAGCAAGAATGTCTTTGTGATACTTGTGTTCTACAAGGAAAATTCTAGGAAATTTTTATAGAAAAATTTTCCAAGAGATAATTCGTGCCAAATCACTAAATTGTCTCTAACATGGTTGCTTAAGTAAACAAAAGCTGAGTGGTCAAAAACTATTGTCAATCTATCATAAATAGACCTGTGTAAGGAAACCTAACATAAGTATTCAAAGAACTATGTTATTCTTTTATGTCTATCTCTAATAATCCTATAACTTAGCCTAAGAATTTCAAACCTTTGGAAACACGGTTCATTAATTCAGAGATCGTTAAATTATCTAAAAATCATGTTGATTAAATGGATATTCCTATAGATTTAAGTACTAAAATTTTCATTCTAGATTCAAACTTTAATAAGAAATTAAGAGGTAAATGATATACTCCTAATGAGTATATGAATCAAGTCTATGTTGATTTAGCATGAAACCATTAATCTTCTTTAGATATGTAGACTTTAGGCTTACATAAGAGTCTTAATTGTTTGAAAAAGGTAAGTTAAATCAATATGTGATTTGCTCATATGAGGAAGTAGAGTCCTAATTAAAGATCATCAAAACTAGTAAAAGTTAGAGCTAGATTTACTAAAGATAGTTAGAGTTTAACTACACTTCTTGACGATTACCTATAAAAGGGAAACGCCACAAAATAAGTTCTTATAAGCACTATCACTAAGCTTAATGAAATATTTCTTTATATACTTATCACCACTAGTCTATTGAACAAAGATTCATAGATTTGGGTCTAAAGAATTGTGATTCATAAGGTGACTCAAATGATATCGCATTAGCTCTAGTTAAAGAGGAGCTAATTTGATGTGGACATAAATTTACTTGTAAAGGAAAGATATTTGAAATTCACACATTGCTCTACATCATAAAGAGATATGAGAATGAAAAGATATTTGAAATTCACACATTGCTCTACATCATAAAGAGATATGAGAATGAAATGAGATGCATACGAAAATAAAGCTCATAATTTATTGTCATAAAATTTTGATCTAAGATATAATATTTTTTATTGTATATGGTTTCTCTTGAATCCGATTTATTTTTCCCCCATCCCTTTCATAACCTTTCATTTGCACCATATAAGTATTACATAATTATGATCTGAAAATGCAAGTAATTACCTAGGAAATTGGTTGACCAATGAATAAGTTGACGATAGTAGTGGTGTAGTAAGTCGGCAAATTCTTCCTCACATGCGTGGAAACTAGATACATGCATGAACGAAATCTCCCTCACGTGCGTGGAAACTAGATACATGCATGCACGACAGCACGAGTACATTAATATGCTTGAACTGTAAACTGCTGTTTTATGCTATTAAAAAAAAGAAAGGAAAAGTCAGATGAGTTTTGACAGATATGAATGAATGAGCTTGAATTAGGCGTGAGAAACGGGAAGCAGTCATTTCGTCGAACTCAAATCGGTGATAAGGTGATGGAAGTAAAGACTTTACGTTCAGTCGCATCTCCAAAACTTGTTTACATTATAATAATAGGTATGTGAACATAAAATTTGGAGAAGGCGTGAAGAAAACCGCCTTTAAATTTCTCGCCACGTTTATTTTACATTTGCCGTAATCATCAACATGCGCCCTTCTCAGTTCTCATCCCACAGGATTCACGTTGATACGAGTAAAACGCTGTTGTTTTATTAAAAGAGTAAGAGAGTTCAGATTTAGAGTAATTAATTATCTGTTCAACTATTCTTGAGCAACGGGACAAAACGAGGTGGGTGAGCCGGCAGAAACAACCCCTTGTCCTGTCAGATGACGCAAAAATTCGTCTTACGGTATGGCAATTGTTTTTTTTTTTTTAATATTTCATGTTTTTCTTATTACTTATTATTATTGAATTGTTGACCATATCCACTGGCCAGGCGACATTGTAGGTATTAGCTGTATCTTATTAACGTTTCCTCGGTGTCTCTTCCTATAAAGGAGATTTTAGGTGATCTTATGGAATTGCCGTTTCCTAGGATTTATCTCTTAATTTATGAACAAAGTCAAACATCCAAACTAAGATTTTGGAATCTTTATTCATTATTTACTAACTTAATTACTGGCCGGGTAGTAATCAACATCTTTTGTCACTTGTGACCCGTAAAATTATAGTACACTGAATGGATACTGGTTTATTTTCCAGCCTCTATTTATTACACACAAAATTCTTCTTGGTAATCATATTGCTACAACATAATTTTTGTAAGGCTACTAAAGACTTTACTCTTTTCACATATTTTGATTCTAACGTGGCAATATCACTGCCCGTTCTTCCCATATGAAAGTGAAAATTGAGGAATTCAATTCATCAACCTTGGTGAAGCACACGAAACTCAACTGACAATTATATACTTATTCCCTTCATTAATCAGATAAGAACTAGTCTTGAAAATCTTAGCATAAAAGGATAAATTTTTGCTTGTGCAAGATCGTTATGTGACAAATGTAGGCTAATAACTTATGAATGCCACTTGTTGGCTGCCCTTCAAATTAAAAAAATCTCAAAGAGCAACAATTGGGGTTGGATTGTGGTTTCCAAGTTGAGGTAGAGAATGAAATAGATGAGCAAAGCCTCCAAGAAACGTTATGATGATGATTCCTACATAGATGCCAAATTCAGGTATATATGCATCATTACAACAGTCACGTCCCATGCGTTAGTTACTTCGATATTCGAATTTGGGCACTGCAGAACACTTTAGAATGAGGAGCTAGACAATGCATCCCTATACTAGAGATTGGATTTCATTATGTATTCGAATTGTACGCCAATTAACTGGTGTGGCGTGTGCGGTAAATTAGTTTTGTGTATAAGTTTCACATCTGTGATTTTTGCACAGAAGGAAGTCTCTTGGACACATAATCACTTGTCAAAGGGCACTGTACATCTAAATAATCATCTGGCAATAAAAACAACCTTTCAAAAGTTTTCTTACAACAACAATATCTACATAGACTCCCCGTTTTGTCAAAGTTGGGTTAGGGAAATCACTTGTTAGCAACTTTCTTTTTGTATTTTACAAAAAAAGTATTTCTATAACTTAAATCTGTGACTTTTTGGTTACAAAGAAATAATTTTACTGATTCCTTACAATAATAAATAAATATCAAGTATTAGCATTGTTTGTTGTAAGAAGGATTGAATTTTAAAAGTTGGCATATGTTGAATCTTTAACTTGTAAGCACAAGTTTAGGTTGGTAAATCCAACAGTTAAAAACATATGAATTGTTCCATATGAGATTTTTAGGAGCACTTTGATGTACCTGATATTTATAATAAACCTTTTATTTGGTTAAAATATCATTTTTAAACAACTGCCTTAACCCTATTTAAATGAATGAAGTTATTAACTCTAACATTTTTCGTGCACTTTTTCTTAAAATAAAAAATCCACCCTTTCATTTTCTCAAATTTAATTTATTTTTTGATTTTTAATTTAAAATTATTTAAAAACTGTTATAAGCAATGTTATGAATACCGTACCGGGTTCGGTACCGGATTGATCTCTGGAACAGAAATGTACCGGTACCGGTCGGTACCGGGTACCGTTTCGGGATATTTTTTAAATTTATAAAATAGCCCCTAAAATTTTTAAAAATTACAAAATGGTTCATATTGATATATTATACAGCTGTACTGTATACTTTACTAGTTTACTGTTTACATCAACTATGCTTTAAAAAATCTTAATAATAAATAATAATGACAATTAATTTGAAATAACAATAATTTTTAAATATTTTACATA
>JAOTAX010000197.1:31009871-31030239 GCA_025629825.1 Erythroxylum guanchezii
AACTTGATGACAACTAGATAAGAATAAATAAAATAAATGATAAGACTAGAGGATACAATAAAATTGATATACATATACGACTAGAGGATACAATAGAATTGATATATACTAGTTGTATCAAGTTGTATGTTAAGGGTGTGTGTGTGTAAAATAATGGCAAATTATACAATACATTTGGGGTTAAGATCTTGAGATGTTATCAGCTCCCTTCAAGTTCATGAGAGCAGGAAATTATGAGCTTATCTTGAAGTTGTAGAAATGCTGAAGAGAAAAGAGCTTTAGTCATAATATCAACAATTTAAGTAGAAGACAAATGTGTCGAATGAGTATAGTTTTGCTGCAGACTAGATCAGGAACAAAATGAATGTCAATTTCAATGTGCTTGATATGAGCATGAGAAATGGGATCCAAGGCTAAAAATGTAGCACCAAGATTATCACACCAGAAGGTAGGTGAAAGATTAGTGAAACACAATTCACAAAAAAGAGCAATAATCTAATATAATTCTATACAAGCAAGAGCAGTACTGCGGTACTCAACTTTAGTATTAGATCGAGCAACAATGGGTTGCTTCTTGGAGCTTCATGAAATAAGATTAGCCCAAAAAAATACAATAATTAGATGTAAAACAGTGATCATTAGGACAACAAGCCCAATCAGCATCACAATGAGCTTGTAAAGAAATGTTGGGAGATTTGGTGAAATGAATGCCATGAGAGGGTGTGGAGTGGAGATATCATATAATTCATTTCATTGTAGACGAATGAATGTCGGTAGGACACTATAAAAATTAGAATAGCTTATTGATAGCAAACTGAACGTTAGGACAAGTGAGACAAAGATATTGAAGAGTATCAACAGTGCTACGATATTCAATAGGATCAGAGAGGGGAACATCGTGATTTTTAGACAAGGAAAGAGATGAAGTGATGGGTGTACGAATTGATTTAGATTTTTCAAAGTCAGTTCGAAGAAGAAAATCTTTGGTATATTATGTTTGGTTGGTAAGAAGACCTAAAGAAATGGTGCGAGTTTCGACACCAAGTAAGTGATCATGGTTAAGTGTTGTGATGAAGGAGGGTGAAGAATAGGTTACTAAGATATCATCCACATAGACTAAGAGAAATGTTGTGTGAGTGCTGTTTTTATGAACAAATAGGGTGGCATAAGAATTTAAGGGTTAAATTGGAGATCAAGGAGTTTTTGACTTAGGCGATAAAACCAGGCTTGAGGGGCTTGTTTGAGACCATATAAGGCTTTATGGAGTCTACAAACATAATGAGGATGGTGTGGATCTATGAAGTTAGGAGGTTGAGATGTAAACAGACTCCTATAAGTAGCCATAAAGAAAGACATTATTAACATCAAGTTAGTTAATAGGACAATTATTGGACATAGCTAAGGCAATGATGATGTGAATAGTTATGGGTTTGATAATAGGACTGAAATTGACAATGTAATCAACGCTTGAGGTTTGATGATAACTTTTGACAATAAGATAAGCTTTGTAATGCTTAAGAGAACCATCAAGATTCCGTTTAGTGCAAAAAACTCAATTACAATCGACAATGTTTATGTTCGGTAGGGGAGGAACAAGAGTCCATATAGCATTGCGATAGAGAGTATTGAACCCTTCAAACATAGCTTGGCGCCAGTGAGAAAATTTGTTAGCTTGAGTAAAGGATGAGTGATTGACCTAATTTTGAGTACTAGTAATTACTCATCTCCTATTATCTAGCCTAAGGATTAATTTTAGATTTTTAATAAAAAGAAAATAAAAACTAAAACAATTAAAGAAATAGGAAATAATAATGAATGCGAAGACAGTGGAATTCATTTAGAAAACTATCATTATCAGAAATTAGTATCTATGTTCAAATCCCCTTAAACCCTTAATAGATTGATCTTTTATCATGCAATTGTTTTGTTGATGTATTGGACCGTGGAGACTCCTATGGTATGCCAATAGCTAACCTTGAGTCTACTAATAACTAATCCTAAGGTCTCTAACCAAATTACTCAGGTTAAATCTTATAGGATTGCATTACTAAGTTTTGAGTCCCTCTATTAGGTTTGACCTTAATCTGGAAGATTTATATCATCCTATCTCTAAGGTTGCAATCAACTCCTTCTAATTGCGGTTCTCACTAGGTTTTCTCAAGCTTTACTTATGAAATCAAATTATCAATAAAACACATAATCAAATCACAATAATCAATCAAACCAATTGCATTAATAAAGGAATCAAAGTATTAACATAGGGTTCATGTAACCTAAATACTCACTGGGTGTTTAGCTACATATTATCAAACACGAAATCAAACATACATTGAAATAAAAATAAATAGAAAACAACAAGTTCATAATTCTAAATCTCCTTGATTATTTTTCTATCGAATGCTTTTACGATTTAGAGACTTGACCTTGTACTCTGATAGATCTTTCGATGAAATCTTCATGTTTCTCACTTTTCTGGACCAAAATTATCTCTTCTGGACGTTCTCCACGTCTGGAAATCGCCTTTAAGATTTTCCTCCACGACTCCCTACAGATTACCTTTTTTCACCTCTTAAAATGTCTCTTTATGTTTCGTGCATAATTGGAATTTGCTACGTATCATAAAAGTGCATGGCCACAGGAAAGTGCACGGTTAATATGCACAGTCGTGCATTCCTTCAAAATTGACAATTCTCTGTTTTACGTTATGTTTTCATCTGAATTCCACTACTTTAAATCTATGAAGGCAATTATCACCTGTAAACATACTTAGAGCAAATTATGTACCAAATATATAATAAAAGTATAAAATATCAAGCAAAATACATCAAATATGAGTGATAAAATATATTCAAATATCCTTCTATCAATGTAGGATTGGAAAGATATTTTGGGTGTGGTGACAATGTAATTGATGTAATCAGAAAAGTGGTGAAAGGTATGTGTGTGATCTGGAGAATGTGTGAGATCTCAAGAACATGTGATCATGGGATGATAGTTGAAAGAAAAGAAAAGAAGTATTTAAAGGGGTAAGGTTAGAAAAGAAGGGTAAACTATGGCTTGTATACATGTGTCATGAGTTTGGTGTGCATTCACACCTGCCATGTTCGTGGGGGTGCCACGATGATGATAGAAAGGACCTATACTCGCCATGCACGATCGTGGCATGGCTAGAATTTACCACCTTTACCATGTTTGGCTTGATTTACCTCATGTATCCCCCGAAGCTTGTTCCCTAACCTGTAATAACTTCAAAATTATGAGATTTAAGAATCAAAATAGTTTAAACACGTTAAAATAAAAACTTACATGCTAGAATTCAAGAAAACCTAATTAACATAACGTGCTAATTTATGAAATAAAAATAAAAATATTAAACCTATTCTAATTCTTGGGTTGCCTCCCAAGTAGCACTTATTTATTATCGTTAATTCAACATATTCCTCACTTCTGCTATCAACCTGGGTCTCGAATTAGTGTCTTGCTTCTATCCATTTTTGCACATGGTTTTAAATCTTGAGAACAAGCCATAAATTGTAAGATAATAATAGAAGACATAATTTATGAAAGTAATATACGAATTGACTATATTAATGCCTTTTTTGATAACAAATTGTTACTAAAACAAGGAAGAATAAAACTCCTTGAATTGTAGGTTGAATGAAACAACTTGTATTATGGGAGATAGAAACTATCCATACTTAAAGTTTTCAAAATTAGTTCCCCTCTTGCTCTTTTAAAGATTCAACTACATCAATTCTCATACATGAATTGCCCTCATTCGAATTCTTTAATACCTTATTTATATTGAATTTTACGGTTTCATCACGGATTTAATGGATGAGGTTTCCTTCATAGACATCGACCAAAGCTCTTCTAGTGTTTAAAAAGGGTCTATCAAGAATTAGTGGACAATTTCGATCATCATCAAAGTCTAGAACGATGAAATCCATAGGAAGAATAAACTTTTCCACTTTTACGGACACATCTTTAACCATGCCAAACAGTTTCTTCACAGTTGGATCTATAAACTAAGTAAGCAAGGATGTCTGCTTCACATTTCCCAGCTCTAATTTCCTGAAAGTAGATAAAGGCATAAAATTAATACTTGCGCCTAAGTCACATAAAGATTTGGAAAATTCTCCATTAACAACTACATAGGGTATAGTAATGTTGGACCTCGTTTCTGGAGCCCAACATCCAGAATCATAAACCGAGAGCAAATTACCTTGTAGGGTTATTTTAGCAAACCCTCATTAGCCATCTTCCTATAAGGGTGGTGTGCCCAGACGAATCAATCACTAAAATCATAATCTCATTGATCCAAACATGATTTTATTCTCAATCATATTGAACCTGTTTTGGGACAACTTACATAACTTTCACTAGAGGTATCAGATTTAGATCATCTTAGGATGGTTTTAAAGAAGACTTCGAGGTCTACAACTTTTGTGAAGACCTTGAAGAGAGATTTTGCCATATAGAGGGTCTCAAATTTCCAAAAGTTTAGGTGGATTAGACGAAGGGATTCAGTCAATACTGAATCAGACGCAGGGATTCAGTCAAAGCTGAATCAGACAAAGGGATTTAGTCAAAGCTAAATCAGACGGAGAAGGAGGGACTTAATCAAAGATGAATCAGATGGAGGGATTTAGTCAAAGCTGAATCAGACGATGGATTCGGTCAAAGCTGAATTAGATGATGGATTCAGTCAAACTTGAATTAGACGATGGATTCAGTCAAACCTGAATCAGACAAAGGGGTTTCTACAGGGTCTTCCTCACATCATCTAAAGTTCTAAATCACTAACTACACTCTCCAAAGCATCTCGAATGGTTCCTATATCCATTCTAACATCACTTTCACTCATTTTCTTCCCAAATTCGTTTCTTCTAATATGATATCACTCCTTAAACATTCAGTTACCAATTTGGTTGTATTAAACTCCCAAATCTCAACTTAAATGACTCATCCTTACTATAGTTGTTTTGTATATACATCCTATGAAAAGCTCGAAAATGCAATGAAAAGACTTGGATAGTCATGGACAAAATGTCATCATATTGCATTAATATCAAAATATAGGAGTTTTACAAAGCTTTAATAAGCATTTTGAGCCACAATACACCATCCAAAAATACAAAGTTTACATAAACTAGAATTGCTCAAAATGTGACTAAAGTCTTGTTTTACAAAACTAGCTTAAAATACTAAAACATTTCAAAAGTGGAGTGATGCCTCAACTCTTGGTTACTCGATCTCATGCTCTTCACCTGAAGATGAGACGGAAATGGAGGGGTGAACTTAAAGCTCGTGGGTAACAATTTATAATCGGTAACAAGCAAAACTATTGAAATATTCATTTCCATTGTAAAAATTCACATTAATGCAAATCATGTATGCATCACTCTTGTCAACATATCATGAGCACATAAGCACATCATATTGGTTTGGGTGGATCCAAAAACAGAACGTACTATATATTTCCACATAGTAGTCTTATGTAGCCGTGAACAGAACGTACTATTGCAATCCCAATTAATGGTCTTGCGTAGCTGTGAACTTATGGGAGTCCATGAAGGAGCTCCATCCTATTAGCGGGCAGGCAGGAGAAGTCTTTTGTCGAAGTACACTTGACTTAACTTAAGGAACTACCACAAACTCACATAATCATGCATTTCATAACTTGTAAACATATTGCCCAAAATGACACCTTTTCAAAACTTGATATCCTTTCAAAAATCATTTTCATTTTTCATTTCATAATTCAAAACGCAAAGTAGCACATTCTCAAAACATTTAAAGAGCAATAAATGCACATTTAAAAAGTAGTTGAAATCATTTATTTCTATTTCTTGAAAGGGACATTAATGGCTTATTACTTAATTATAAAAATGTAACACACCTTAAATTCCTCGCTTATAACTTGTTCAAATGTGCCTTTCCTCTTGCTCCTCTTGTCTTTCTTGATTCTCTTTTCATAGGCAAAAATCCCAACTTCAATAGGGTTGCAAAATTGAAACCCACAAAGCATATTCAATAAAATTATTTCTAGAAAACTTAAACCCATGTATTTCCTAAACTTCATGAACCAAAACCCTTTTACATATCCAAAGTATAAAAATCAAACTTACCTTGAATCTTCACCAAATGAAAAGATTATTGGCTCAAATGGAAGCTCTCATCTTCCTCTACCTTTTTCCCTTCTTGCACAACCTCAAGATCTCTCTAGAAAGCTTAGAAAAGACGAAACCCTAGCTTTGCTCTCTTCTTTTCTCCCAAACCACCGAAACTCTTTCTCTCTTCTTTCACTCTTCACTATGTTTTTCTCTTCTCAAGTGCAAGACAACGATTCCTTCTTCCCAATTTTGCCCTTCCTTATTAGCTTATGTCTTATTGTTTTTATCCTTAAGTGAACTACCCAAAATACCCTTTTATACATTCTTACCACTTTTAATTCAACTAACCCATGCAATAAATTCTACTAACATTGACATGATAATTAACTCCTAAAAATTCACCTATGCAAACCTCATAATCATTTAAATCATGCTTAACTAAAGAAAAAAATTTGGGGGCCAACATTTCTCCCCCTCTTAAAGAAATTTAGTCTTTGAAATTCTTACATGAATCATTGAAGAGATACATATACTTTAACATTGCTTCCAAAAGCTCCCACGTGGCCTCTTCAACATAATGGTTTCCCCACAGGACTTTAACTAACTGAACTGTCTTGTTCCTGAGAACCTTCTCCTTAGTGTCCAAAATCTCCACTAGAATCTTCTCATAACTCAGATCATCTCTCAATTGAACCTCAGTGGTCTGAATGATATGAGAGGGATCCGATCTATATCTCCTTAACATGGAAACATAAAAGATATCATGAATTTGTAATAATTCTGGTGGTAGCGTCAACTTATAGGCTAGTGGTCCAATCCTCTTAACAATTTCATAAAGACCCACATATCTTGAGCTCAACTTGCCCTTCTTGCTAAATCTCATAACTCCTTTCCAAGGAGATGTCTTGAGGAAGACTTTCTCACCAACTTCATACTCCATTTCCTTTCTGTGTGCATCAGTATAGCTTTTCATTATATCCTGAGTCGTTTTAAGCTGTTGCTTAACTAAGTTGACCTTGTCTACTGTCATCTGAAGTAACTCTGGCCCTATTAGTTTCCTTTCTCCTTCTTCATCCCAATATATCGGAGTTTTACATCTCTTTCCATACAGTGCTTCATAAGGAGCCATTTGAATACTCGAGTGGTACGAATTATTGTAAGCAAATTCAACCAATGGCAAATGTTCATCCCAAGCTCCTTTGAAATCCATCACACATGCCTTGAGCATTCCCTTAAGGGTCCAAATGGTCCTCTCAGATTGACCATCTGTCTGGGGATGAAAAGACATGCTAAAATTTAACTTGGCTTCCAGAGTCTCTTGTAAGCTTCCTCAGAATCTCGAAGTGAATCGAAGATCGCTGTTAGAAACTATGGAATCTAGAATCCCATGAAATCTTACTATCTCATCAATATACTTCTTTGCTAGCACATGCAGAGAATCAGTCTATTTAATTGTCAGAAAATTAGCTGACTTCGTCAAACAATCCACAATAACCCATATAGCATCATTGTTTCTACTATTCATGGGCAAACCCATCAGAAAATCCGTAGTTACTTGTTGCCATTTCCACTTAAGAATAGACAATGGCCTTAACTTGCCTGAAGATGCCTGGTGTTCAGCTTTGACTTACTGTCACACTAGACACTTGCTCAGATATTCTGCTACATCTCTCTTCATGCCTTTCCACCAGAAATGCTCTTTTAGATCTCCGTACATCCTCGTGCTACCTGGTTGTATGGCATAAGGCGCATTGTGTGCCTTATCCAGTATCTCATCCCTCACCTCCTTGACATCTGGAATACCAAGTCTATTCCCTACAACCATAAGTCCATCATCCCTCACTATCACTTCAGATTTCTTGCCATTCTGAATTTCTCCTTGAAGCTTACTCAATTCTATATCCTGTGCTTGTAACTCCTTAACGTTCTCCTTGAGTATCGGTCTCACTCTGAAATTTGCAATAATACAATCTGGTTCCTCCTATTTCAAGCTTATCCTAAGCTTAGCCATTTCTTCCAATAACGGCAGATAAACTGTTTGAACATGAGTTATAGAGGATTTCTTACTCAAGGCATCTACTACCACATTCGCTTTTCCTAGATGCTATTCAATCAATAGGTCATAATCCTTGAACAATTCTAACCACCTTCTCTGCCTCAAATTTATCTCCTTTTGGCTGAACAAATACTTGAGACTTTTATGATCTGTAAAAATCTTCGTCTAAACTCCATACAGATAATGTCTCCAAATCTTCAAGGCAAAAATTACTGCTGCCAATTCTAGATTATGGGTTAGATAATTCAGCTCATATGGCTTTAGTTGCCGCGAGGCATAAGCTATGACTTTATCTCCTTGCATCAACTCAGAACCCAAAGCCTTTCTTGAAGCATTACTATAAACTGCATAATCCTCATCTCCCGTATGCAAAGTCAGAATTGGAGCATTTGTTAATCTATGCTTAAGCTCCTCAAAGCTCTTCTAGCATTTAGCACTCCAGATAAACTTCTAATTCTTCCTCAATAACTTGGTCATCAGAGCCACTATCATCGAGAATCCTTCCATAAATCTCCTATAATAGCCTACCAGACCTAGAAAACTTCTCACTTCTGTCACCATCTTGGGAATATGCCAATTCACCACTGTTTCAATTTTTCTTGGATCAACATGCACCCCATCTTTCGAATCACATGTCCAAGGAAAATCACTTTGTGAAGTCAGAATTCACATTTGCTAAATTTCGCATAAAGTTCTTTCTCCCTTAATGTCTGCAACACTATCCTGAGATGTCCCTCATATTCCTCTTCACTCTTGGAATAGACCAAAATGTCATCTATAAATACTATGACAAATCGAACCAGATAGTCTTTAAAGACCCTATTCATAAGATCCATGAATGCAGTTGGAGCATTGGTCAGTTCGAATGTCATGACTAGGAATTCGTAATGCCTATAACGAGTCCAAAAGGTTGTTTTGTTTACATCAGACTCTTCGATTCTGAGTTGATGATAGCCTGACCTGAGATCAATCTTGGAAAAGACTCTTGCTCCCTGCAGTTGGTCAAACAGATCATCAATCCAAGGTAGAGGACACTTGTTCTTAATAGTCACCTTGTTGAGTCTCCGATAATCAATGCACATTCGCTATGTTCCATCCTTCTTCTTAACAAACAAAACTGACGCTCCCTATGGTGACAAACTCGACCTTATGTACCCCTTCTCTAGCAGTTCCTCCAACTATTCCTTAAGCCGCTTTAGCTCAGCTGGAGTCATTCTATAGGGTGGTATAGAGATGGGTGAGGTACCGGGAATCAAGTCGATAGCAAACTCGATTTCCCTCACCGGTGGCAAACAAGGTAAGTCCTTTGGAAACACATTTGGAAATTCCCTCACAACTGGAAAATCCTCTAACCTCCCTTCATTCACTTCCGTGTCCACAACATATGCCAAGAAGGCTTCACACCCCTTTCTCATCATCCTGTCAACTAGCAAAGTCGAAATAATTCTTGGTGATGATGTTTTCCTGTCCCCTCTAAAAATCACCCTCTCATCGTTGCCCAGGTTAAATTCCACCTCCTTGAGGCTACAATTTAACTTCGCATGATACTTCTCCATGGCGGCATCCATTCCAAGAATAACATCTAAGCCTTTTAGGTCTAAAGGTAGTAAATCCACTACTAGTCTAGCACAATTAATGAAAAGTTCACAACTTCTATATACTTGACTTATTATCACATTTCTCCCTAGAGGAGTACTAACAATCAAAGGGCTATCCAAAGGTACCAAATTGACACTATGTAATGCTATGCTTGTAAAAACAAATGAATGCGTGGAGCCAGAATCAATCAACACATATACTGCAAAATTGAATAACAGAGTCATACCCGTGACAACTTCAGGCACGACTGCAGCTTCCTCTCTAGTCATGGCGAACACCTTGCCTGAGCTTGACCCCTAGGCTTTCCTGGAGGAATAGCCTTCTTTGCAGCTCCATAACTGCCCACCTAAGCGACTGGTCTGGTTCCCACTGTTTCTGCTCTCCTTGAGGTTTGCAACTGCGACCCCTTTTGCCTTGCTGCTTGGGGAAAGTCCCTGATCATGTGTCTCTTCTCTCTACATCGGAAGCATGCTCCAAGTAACTTGAAGCACTCTCGCCTGTGAAGCTTCCTACAATGCTCACATTGGGGGTTTATGTTCCTATTCCTCTCCACCCTGCTATTGCCCCCTACAGTTGAGACCTGCACTGAAGCTGCCTTTGGTAGCTTGTTCCTAGCAGAGGCATTACTCCCTACCTCACTCTGTGTGTGGAAGCTCTTCATACCCTTCTTTGGCATTGGAGCACTCACCCCTTTTTTGGAAAACCGCTCCTTGTTCTTCCTCTTCCTGCTCACTTCATTCTTTATATTCTCCAGTTTTTGAGCCTGGAGTGCAGCGTCTACCAGCTGCTGGTAGTCACAAAAATTGTGGATCAAGACTTTCTCATTGATCCCCAAATGGAGGCCTCTCTCAAACTTGCAGCACTTGTCCTCCTCATTCGCCACAATATTGGCCGCATAGCCAGAAAGTTGAGGGAACTTCAGCTCATACTCACTCACACTCATGTCCCTCTGTGTGAGATTTAGAAATTCCCTAGCCTTCTCTTATACATAAACCCTGGAGAGGTACTTCTTCCTGAACACTTCCACAAAATCTCTTTATGACAACACCGAAGGCATAAGCTAACTGTGGGGCATTGATTCCCACAAATGAAGTGCATCCCCTTGCAGCAAACTAACTGCATAATCCAGCTTTTCTTTATCGAAGCACCTCATCTGAAGCAAGACTCTGTCGGTTCTCTTCAACCATGCTTTAGCCTCTTCCGGATTTGTAGTACCATTAAAATCTACAGCTCTATACTTGCGAAGCTTATTATACTGCCCACTCCTCTCCACTGGAGCTTGTATCGACACTTGAGATGCTTGACCCATGGCATAAGTGAAAGCCTGGGAAAAGGCTTGAAAGAACCGCGGATCCATAGTAGACATAGGAGGAGGAGGCGGTGGCACCTCACGTTGCACACTAGGTGCCTCACAATCAGGAACAGAATGTGTTCTCGCATCTTGTGGGACATAGGATTCATTTGTGCTCCCTTGGAAAGAGCGAGATCAAGTCGTAGCTCCTCGAGTTCTTTTTCGTGGCAGCATAATCACTCCTTCAATATAAAACATGTAAAAAACTTTAGTTCATGTAACAATTTTAAAATAACTTCAAATCATGTAAAAAAATTTTAAATCATATGAAACAATTTTAAATTAAGTGAAACAATACAAAAATTGCACGTTGTTCATTTAAAACAATACTTATGATTCATTCAAAACAATGCATGTTCATTTCGTAGTTCAAAGCTACTCATTTCATGCCTAGGACGCTCTTAAACCTAGTCCCCAACATGGACCTAAACCTAGTCGCTCTGATACCATAAGATGTTGGACCCCGTTTCTGGAGCCCAACATCTGGAATCATAAACCGAGAGCGTATTACCCTGTAAGGTTATTTTAATGAACCCTCATTAGCCATCTTCCTATAAGGGTAGTGTGCCCAAACGAATCAATCACCAAAATCATAATCTTATTGATCTAAACATGATTTTATTCTCAATCTTGTTAAACTTGTTTCGGGACAACTAACATAACTTTCACTAGAGGTATTGGATTTAGATCATCTTAGGACAGTTTCAAAGAGGACTTCGAGTCTATAACTTTCGTGAAGATCTTGAAGAGAGATTTTGCCATCTAGAGGGTCAAAATCTCAAATTTCCAAAAGTTTAAGTGGATCAGACGAAGGGATTTAGTCAATGCTGAATCAGACGCAGGGATTCAGTCAAAGCTGAATCCGACGAAGGGATTAAGTCAAAGTTGAATCAGATGGAGATGGAGGGATTCAGTCAAAGCTGAATCAGGCGGAGGAATTCAGTCAAAGCTAAATCAGACGGAGACGGAGGGACTCATCCTTACTATAGCTGTTTTGTATATACATCCTATGAAAAGCTTGAAAATGCAATCAAAAGACTTGGATAGTCATGGACAAAACGCCATCATATTTCATTAATATAAAAATATAAGAGTTCTACAAAGCTTTAATGGGCATTTCGAGCCACAATACATCATAATCCAAAAATACAAAGTTTACATAAGATAGAATTGCTGAAAATGCGACTAAAGCCTTGTTTTTACAAAACTAGCTTAAAATACTAAAATATTTCAAAAGTGAAGTGATGCCCCGACTCTTGGTTACTCGATCTCATGCTCTTCACCTAATGATGGGACGAAAATGGAGGGGTGAGCTTAAAGCTCGTGGGTAACAATTTTATAACCGATAACAAGCAAAATCATAAAAATATTCATTTCCATTATAAAAATTCACATTAATGCAAATCATATATGCATCACTCTTGTCAACATATCATGAGTACATAAGCATATCAAATTGATTTGGGTGGATCCAAAAACAAAACGTACTACACATTTTCACATAATGGTCCTGTATAGCCATGAACAGAATGTACTATCACAATCCCAATTAATGGTCTTGCGTAGCCATGAATTTATGGGAGTCCATGAAGGAGCTCTATGCCACTAGGGGCAGGCGGGAGAAGCCTTTTGTCAAAGTGTATTTGACTTAACTTAGGGGACCACCACAAACCCACATAATCATGCATTTCATAACTTGTAAACATATTGCCCAAAATGACACTTTTTTGAAACTTGATTTCATAAACTTGATATCCTTTCAAAAATCATTTTCATTTTTCATTTCATAATTCAAAACACAAAGTAACACATTCTCAAAACATTCAAAGAGCAATAAATGCACATTTAAAAAGTAGTTGAAATCATTTATTTCCATTTCTTGAAAGGAACATTAATAGCTTATTACTTAATTATAAAAATGTAACCCACCTTGAATTCATCCCTTATAACTTATTCAAATGTGCCTCTCCTCTTACTCCTCTTGTCTTTCTTAATTCCCTTTTCATAGGCAAAAATCCCAACTTCAATAGGGTTGCAAAATTGAAACCCACGAAGCATATTCAATAAAATTGTTTCTAGAAAACTGAAACCCATGTATTTCCGAAACTCCATGAACCAAAACCCTTTTACATATCCAAAGTATAAAAATCAAACTTACCTTGAATCTTCACTAAATGGAAAGATTATTGGCTCAAATGGAAGCTCTCATCTTCCTCTACCTTTTTCCTTTCTTGCACAACCTCAAAATCTCTCTAGAAAGCTTAGAAAAGATGAAACCTTAGTTTAGCTCTCTTCTTTTCTCCTAAACCACCGAAACTCTTTCTCTCTTCTTTCACTCTTCACTCACGTTTTTCTCTTCTCAAGTGCAAGACAATGATTCCTTCTTCCCAATTTTGCTCTTCCTTATTAGCTTATGTCTTATTGTTTTTATCCTTAAGTAAACTACCAAAAATACCCCTTTATACATTCTTACCACTTTTAATTCAACTAACCCATGCAATAAATTCTACTAACATAGACATGATAATTAACTCCCAAAAATTCACCTATCCAAACCTCATAATCATTTAAATCATGCTTAACTAAAGAACAAAAATTTGGGGGCCAACAAGTAAAACTTCCTGGATCTTTTAACTTTGAGGGCATATGGTTAGTAATTATAGATCTGTAATTTTTTGTCATGGAGACCGTTTGATTATCATCTCAAGTTTGCTTGTTGGATAAGATTTCTTTGAGAAACTTTGCATACTTTGGTATTGTAACACCCCACTACCATAGAGTGCATACCAGAATACCTAGAGGACATTCCAGTACATACCTTATAATAATGGCGTGTTAGAGTAGTCACTACAATCACTTAATCATGGCATCATCATTTATTCTCTCTTATAAAGTATCATATAGAAAAAAAAACACAATATTTTAAAACCCAATTCCTCATTTCATTTCTTAAAAACCGAATATACATTGTACCTTTTACAATATCATCTGAAATATCTACATCATCAAAAACCTAATACAAAACATACTACACTAAAGAGGAATTATACAAAATGTCTAACTAAATCTTTCAGCCCCAACTGGCCATCCTTTGAGCCATTTCTTATTCACAAAATACAAGAATTATGCTTCTTGTAGAGTCTCTTAGTAGCTAATGTCCTCTCTCGTTATGAAAAATCAACGATGCAATTTTGGTGAGTTTTGCGAACTCAGTGAGGTAACCATCATTGATGGTTCACTCAATTCATGCAACACATCAACACACGTAACATGTATTTCACATCTTTGCATTTTGCAAGAAGCATCACATATCACATATCACATTCTCATTTATATATAAAACAACAATACATTTTAATGAGTTAAACATATGTATTACAATGTATATGCAATGCTCGGGAGACTCATTGTCCATTATTATTGTTATTGTGATCGAGTGCCTTTTTACTAGCCCATATCCCTTGTGGATACTGAGCTGTATCAAATAATATCCTATATCCCTTAGTGGATACCGAATACATTCACAACTGAGCCTGAGGCTATGTTCACAATCTGAGCGTTAAGCTCTTTATACAGGCGACTCCTATCACAACGGCCTTTATCTTTCATGAATTCATGTAATAGATGCTTCACATTATCAAATTCTTGATCAATCACGTGATTTCACATTCATATTCAGAACGCATTTATTATTAGACCCTAGTCCGACATTCACAAAATTTTTGTGTAACATTTATTTCTTCACATTCATATACAAGTAACACTTCAAATATCATATTCATACATCACAACCCTAAGGCCTTCAATGTCTGGGAACAAAAAACCAATCTCACATTCATAAGATAATTCAAAACAGAATTTTAGCAAACAAATAATTAAGTGAGACCTTCCAAGTTACTCACAGATCGCTTCAGAAAGCTATTGCCTCGAAGTTCTGGCAACTTCCGGATGATGACGCTTTAAATGCTTCTCTTTATCATGCAATACATACACATTGGTACACATCACAACTTTGCACAATTATAAGTATTCGTTTACGCACATTTATGTATATGGAATGTGTACAATGCATGTTCAATGACAATCCCGAGTATCTTTCCATTATTCTAGTCACATAATCATTCATATATCCAAACTCACATAAGTATAATTTATATTTAGGGTTTTCACCTTAATAAAACAATTTGAATCCAATTTCATAATCCAATTGATCACTCCAGATGTTTATAAAAGTAGACTTTCGGGTCTACTTTTCATGATCAATCTGACTAGGAAAATGGAGAAATTTGTTAACACTTCCTTCTAGAAAATTGTTCCCTATGTCTTAAGTTTCTAATAACACTAAGATCATACAATTTGATTCAATATTCCAAAAGTTATACTCAAAATACTTCGGACTGTTAATAAAGCATAACAGTACTTTATACTCCACTTCAAATCAGATTCTGGAATTCTTAGTGATAGAACTAACATTCGATTCCTTCATGAAATTTGTATCCATATGTCTCTAGTTTAATATATATCAAAAATAATCTAATTTTGAAATCTAAATATCAAGATATAGCCAAAATACCGAAGCATGTTCGGTAAAAATACTCCATTCATCAATATTCCAGCACTCCTCATCATTTTTGTCCCAAATTCATCAATCAATCTTTTCCAAATGATTTCAAATGCCTATAAATTTTTGTGGAGAGGAAGAACAATGTGTTATGAGTTTGTTGGATCAAATTCATGTCATTTGGAGGTCGGGAGAAGAAGTTATAGCCAAAATACTGAAGGATGTTTGAAACTGTCTCCTTTTCTATAAACCTTCAAAGTCACGATCGTGCCTATCAAGTCAATCGTGCGATGTCACGATCGTGCATCGTGACCCGCGAGATGGATCATTAAAGTCACGATCGTGCTTTTCCAATTCTTTTCTGCACGATTGTGCAACTCCTTTTCTCTTTCGAAAATGCAAATTTTCTTCTTCTTCTTTCTCCCTTTTACTAAATCTTCCATTTCTAACTATGTCTTAATTATTTACTCTTCATTCCTACTTCTATTTCAACTCAACTCACACACAAACAAATTAAAAATCCACGATTAAACATAAACATCAAAAACATAATCTATTCACGCTCATCCTTCACGCTTTTCTGCATTTCTTCTTCCATTTTTCTGTACTCCCATTTTTCTGCATTTTCTTTCCTAACTATCATTTTAATCTATCTTTCTCATATCAAAACATCACCTTACGCCTATTCCTTATCACTAAACTCATTTTAGCTTATTTCTAAATAACTAAAAAATTCACGTATACACAATGAAGACAAAAACAGAGCATTCACTTATGTTTTCTCCAATAATTTTTTGCACTAATTAATGCACGTTTTCATTGATTTTTTAACTCAAAAAATCATTTCAACACTATCTTATAACATTTTGATCATCAAATACGTAAAAACACACATCCATATTTTCATCCTATCTACGGTGTTCATGAAAAATGACCACTTTTCTCATGATCATGTAATGACAAATAAATCACCAAATTTGATTCATAATTCTACCACTTATAAGAATTTGTATATATATACTTACTTGTTAAAACTTCAATTTCTTCAAAAACTCCAAGAAGCCCTAATTCTCATGCAACCACATACATCATCATGAAGGTGGATTAGTTTAGGTTTCTTATGGCAAGTGGAAAGAACAATAATATGGAAGTAGTAAAAGATAGATGAAAGCAAGGTGTAACTTTGGTGAAAGTTTGATAAGAAATCCGTGAAGGAGAAGTTTGAAGGAGAGAGCCATGAAGAAGGAAATTAGACAAGACAAAACAGTGACTTGGTCTTTCAAGTTTAAAAGAAATGTGGCTTTTAAGAGTTAGTTTGGCCACTTGTCCAATTTCTAAGGCTTTAACTAGTTTCTCATTTAACTAATTCAGTCTTCTTCAAAATTTTCTCCAATTGTCTCAAAATTTTCAATATCATTTTCTCACAAATTCTAAACTCATCTCTAAAATTCTTCAATATCATTTGACTCTTACTTATTTCTACTACCATTCATCACTTGACTTGCCATTTGGCATTTTTCCTAGTCCGTAAATACCCAGCATTTCAAACATTTCCTAAAATTCATTAAAAATTCCAAATCAATACATACACTTTCCAAATCAATTTTCAGCATATAAATAAACCACAATTCTCAACACAATCACATTTATAATTCAATTATACCCGTAAAATATCAATTATTGCATATACAATCAGTTTAATGTGCAAAAATTAATATTCATGTGTATATGTATGCCATATTATACACGAGCATGAAATGCATATTTTAATTTCTTAATAAACTCGCATATATACTATTCTAGCCTTAACTTGGGTAACGGGATATTACAATTCTCTCCTCCTAAAAGAAATTTCATCCTTAAAATTCTTATCAGATTGTTCAAACAAGTGGGGATATTGTCTCCTCATATGCTCCTCTGTTTCTTAGGTTGCTTCCTCAGTCGAGTGATTCCTCCAAAGGACTTTCGCTAATGGAATTACTCGTTTTCTCAGCTGTTTTATCTAAGATCCCACTATCTTGATCGGCTCCTCAACATAACTTAGATTACTCGCAACCTCAATCTCTTGAGCCAGTAACACGTGTCAGATCCGATCGGTATCTTCGGAGCATACTCATGTGAAATACATTGTGTAATTAAGACATCTCATTCGGTAAAGCTAACTTATATGCTAATGGTCCTATCCTCTCAATGATCTCATAAGGACCAATGTACTTAGGGCTCAACTTGCCCTTTTTACCGAATCTCATCACTCCTTGCCAAGGCGATACCTTCAAAAACACTCTGTCTCCTACACTGTATTCCATATCCCTTCGATGCTAATCTACATAGCTCTTTTGTCTATCTTAAGCCGCTTTAATCTGACTCCTGATTAGTTTCACCTTATCCACAATATCTTGTATCAATTCTGGGCCTTCGATCATTCTCAAGCCCTCTTCATCCCAATATAGAGGCGATCGACACTTTCTGCCATACAATGCCTCATATGGTGCCATTCCAATACTACTATGATAATGGTTGTTATATACAAACTCAATCAAAGCTATTTATTGATCCCAAGCTCCTTGGAACTCCAATACACATGTCCTGAGCATATCCTTAACAGTCTTGATTATCCTCTCACTCTATCCATCTGTTTGAGGATGAAATGCAGTACTGAAGTTTAACTTTGTACCTATAGCTGATTGCAAACTCTTCCAAAATCTTGAAGTAAATATAGGATCCCTACCCAATACAATAGCCACTGGAACCCCATGCAATCTAACCACCTCATTTACATATCTTCGAGCCAACTGTTCTAGTGAGTTATTCTCTCTCACTGGTAAGAAATGGGCGGACTTAGTCAATCAGTCCACTATAACCCATATAACATCATTCTGTCTCATAGTCTTAGGCAATCCCATAATGAAATCCATAGTAATTCATTCCCATTTCCACTCTAGAATAGGTAATGAATGTACCTTTCCAACTGGAGCCTAATGCTCAGCCTTAACATGTTGACATGTTATACACTTAGAAATATACTCCGCTACTTGCTTCTTCATTCCGAGCCACCAGAAATGCTGCTTAAACATATTATACATCTTAGTGGTACCAGGATGCATAGCATAAGCGGCCATATGAGCTTCATCTAAGATTTCCTTCCTTAGCCCATCCACATTGGGCGCACATATCCTCTGCTTCAACCACAATGTCTCATCTCTCAATTCAAACTCAAAATCTGGATTCATCTTCATTTTCTCAATGAGCTTCACCATATCGAGATCTTTGTTCTATACTTTTTCGATTCTATCATGCAATACCGACCTCAACTTCAATGTAGCAATTAAAGCCTCATCTTGCTCCAGATTCAACTCCATATTTAAAGCTCTCAATTGAATTAAGCTCGATAACCTTGATAACTGAATCTAAGCTACACTACTATTTAATTTTCTACTCAAAGCATCAGCCACCATATTAACTTTCTCTGGATGATACTCAATCGTATAATCGTACAAATCATAGTCTTTTAATAAATCTACCCTTCTCCTCTGTCTCATGTTTAATTCCTTCTGACTCAACAGATACCTCAAACTCTTATTATCAGTGTACATCTGGAATGTCTCCATACAAATAATGTCTCCATATTTTTAGAGCAAACATAACTGTAGCAAGCTCTAAATCATGTACTGGATAATTAATCTCATGAGACCTTAGTTGTCTCGATGCATAGGCTATTACCTTGCCATACTGCATCAATACACATCCCAATCCTTGATGCGAAGCATCGCTGTATACTACATATCCTCCAATTCCCGATGGAATAGTTAACACTAGTGTCGTAGTCAACCGATGCTTCAACTTCTCAAAACTCTTCTGATATTCATCATTCTATCTAAAAACTATATTCTTCCTCAGAAGTTTATTCAGAGGGGCTAAAATCAACGAAAACCCCTCGACAAACCTCTGGTAATATCCGACCATTCCTAGGAAACTCCAGATTTCTGATATGTTTCTCGGAGCTTCCCACTTCATAATTGCTTCTATCTTCTTTGGATCCACTTGTATGCCTTGTCAGTCACTATATGACCAAAAAACACTACTCGTTTCAACCAAAATTCACAGTTACTGAATTTGACATGTAGTTGTTTCTCCCTCATAATATGTAAAATCACTCTTAGATGCTCAACATGTTCTTCTCTACTTTTTGAATTCACTAGGATGTCATCGATAAACACAATCATAAATCGATCAAGGTAGGGCTCAAAAACCTTATTCATTAAAGCCATAAATGCAGCTGGGGCATTAGTTAACCCAAACAACATTACTAAGAACTTGAAATGCCCATACCTGCTCCTGAATGCACTTTTCGGTACATTAACTTCTGCTATCTTTAACTGATAGTACCCAGATCTCAAATCCAACTTAGTAAACACCTGAGCTCCTTGAAACTGATCAAGCAAATCATCAAATCTAGGCAACGGGTACTTATTGTAACACCCCCACTCCCTCAAGACCCGAACCCGACATCGTGGGTGATATCCGAATCCGTGCCCCACGAGGGTGACATGCTACTTCTCTCAATTAGCCAAAAGTTTTTTTTATGTGAAGAAACCAGTGAACAATTTAGGCCCGCTTTCATTCATAAACATTGTCAATCAACACATTACAATCAATAGAATTTCAATAGCCCATTTGGGGCCCAC
>JAOTAX010000197.1:31030339-31045828 GCA_025629825.1 Erythroxylum guanchezii
GTGACAAGTGTCACTTGCCACATGTCACTTTCTTAAGCTCTTTCCAACAAATTTCAATTTCTACACCAATTTATCCCTAAATTTCCAATGGCTCAAATTAATAAATCCTTGAAATCATTAATCTAAAATTTCAGTACCATTGGACAATAATTTATCCTACCGGTAAACCATTATTCTTCCACTTGGCATTTTTCTTAGTCCAAAAATTAACCCGAAATTTCAGAAAAACAATTTCTAAAATTTTGCAAAAATTCAAAAACCACAATGCCCCTCTCCAACTAAATTTTTCATACACACAAATCACATTTATTCATTATCACATTTCTTAACACTTATACCGGGAAATGTCATGAATGCATGTACAGTCATTTTCATGTGCCAAAAATTCACTGTTTATATGCATGTGCACCTTATGTAATGCATGAGCATGAGATGTGTTTTCCCAATTTCTCTGATTGATCTCACATGTACTAAATTTCTAGGGTTTTAACCCTTTGTATGGAAACAGGATGTTACACTTATTCTTCACTGTTACTCGATTCAGTTGCCTATAATCGATGCACTGTCTCAAAGTTCCATCTTTCTTCTTAACAAATAATACTGGAGCTCCCCAAGGTGAAACACTGGGTCTAATGAAACTTTCCAACAACTCTTGTAACTAAGCCTTCAACTCCTTTAGTTCCATAAGTGCCATCCTATATGGGGGAATAGATATAGGAGCAGCACTTGGAACTAGATCAATTGTGAACTATGTTTCCCGATTTGAAGGTAAGCCAGGTAACTCTGCGGGAAACACATCCAGGAATTCCCTAACAATAGGAATATCCTGTACTTTCTGCTCAGCTCGAGTATTTATGATGTGGGCCAAGTAAGCCTGACATCCACCTTGCATCAACCTCATGGCACTCATAAATGAGATCAACCTGGCTGGCACTGCTTGACTAACACCTTTGAAAACTGCTCTCGGCTGATTAGGAGATTCTATCACCATCTCCTTAGTATAACAGTTTATGATAGCCCTATGAGTTGTGAGCTAATTCATGCCTAAGATAATATCTATCTATCTCAATTGTAATATAATTAAGTCTGCCTTCAATTTTGCCTGATCAATTCGAATTAAATACCTCTTGTAGACTTCTCCTATAACTGTGGTACTACCTATCGGTGTACTCACCTCTAATCCATTCTTCAACTATTCTCTATCACAATACAACCTAGATGCTAGATACGGTTTGAAAAAAGAATGCGTAGATCCAGGATATAACAATGCAAATGCTTCATAATCAAAAATAAGTAGCACACCTACAACGACATCTGGATAATCCTGAGCCTTTTGTCTGGTCATGTCATACACTTTGGTTTGGGATTACGATCGGTTGCTCCAACCCTCAGTCTTGATAGAAGTACTCCTATAACTCATCCTACCTCTAGCATGGCCTCTCTATCTAGACCCACTAGCTCGGCTTTGCTGGACATTAGCTTCACTCACTGATCCCCCTCTCATACCAACTGGGCTCCAGCAACAACATGACAATCTCTGAATCTGTGCTCTAAGGATCCATATCAAAAAGAATCTCCTGATAATGATCGACACTCTCCACTGTTCTTCTTCCCACAATGCTCACAAGGGGGTAACTGGCCCGACACTGTGCCTCTTCCACTATTAGACTGTATGAAGCTACCCTTTTGTCTGAACCCCGATTGTCTTGATCCAACTGGTGGTCTGAAAGCTCACTTCTGATGCTTGCTGAATCTTCTTCCAGAACCACCCTGAAATTCACTAGGCCTCTTCATTTTAGAACCTTGCCCAGACTCTGCTTGTCCCTCTCTCAATAGCTGCTCAATTCTGATCGAGGCAGCTCTCACCTTAGTAAAACTCCTTAGGTTAGTGATTGCTAACCTTGTTCTAATCTCCATGTTCAACCCATCTTCAAATCTCCTACACTTGTTTTCTTTCGTAGGAATCAAGGTAGTAGCATACCCCATCAGCTCTTTAAACTTGATCTCATACTCTACTATAGACATTCAGTCTTGTTTCAGATCTAGTAATTCCTTCATTTTTCTGTCTGGGTAGATCTTGAGCATGTAATTCTCCCTGAAGACCTTTACAAAGTCTTCGCACTTCAGATCGCAAGGCCTGGTGGTATTGCCTAGAATAGTCTTCCACCATTGATAAGCTAGGCCTTGCAATACGGAAACTGCATAGTCAAACTTCTCATCCAACTCGTAGTCCATTTGATCAAAGACCCTCTCAGTTCTCTCCAGCCATCCTTCAGCCTCTGTAGGGTTTGTACTTCCATAGAAGTCCATAGCCCCTGCTTTTGCAATTTATCACACCTCATTTCCCTTCTCTTGGGAATTCTAGGAGGCATCACCTCAGGCCGAGGTACAGAGGACTCTCTACTGGCTCATATTGATCCTAGGTCGGCTGACTGTCCCACTTGATCACCTATGGTGGATAACCTATAACAGACAATAATTTCGATTACTATCCGCATTTCTTATGACATTTCATGTCTAATATTCCTATATGTCCCTATGGATGCCAACCCATGATCTGATACAAAAAATGTAACACCCCACTACTATAGAGTACATACCAGAACACCCAGAAGACATTCCAGTACATACCCTATAATAATAGCATGTTAGAGCAATCACTGCACTTACTTAATCATGGCATCATCATTTATTCTCTCTTATAAAGTATCATATAGAAAAATAAAACACAATATTTTAAGACCCAATTCCTCATTTCATTTCTTAAAAACTGAATATACATTGTACCTTTTACAATATCATCTGAAATATGCACATCATCAAAAACCTAATACAAAACATACTATATGAAAGAGGAATTATACAAAATGTCTAACTAAATACTTTAGTCTCAGCTTACCGACCTTTGAACCATTTCTTCTTCGTAAAATACAAGAATTATGCTTTTTGTAGAGTCTCTTAGTAGCTAATGTCCTCTCTTGTCCTAAAAAATCAACGATGCAATTTTGGTAGGTTTTGCGAACTCAGTGAGGTAACCATCAGCGATGGTTCACTGCGAACTCAATGAGGTAACCATCATCGATGGTACACTCAATTCATGCAACACATCAACACACGTAACACGTAATTCACATCTTTGCATTTTGCAAGAAGCATCATATATCACATTCTCATTCATATACAAAACAACAATACATTTTAATAAGTTAAACATACATATTACAATGTATATGCAATGCTCGTGAGACTCTTTTTTCATTATTATTGTTGATGTGACCGAGTGCCTTTTTACTAGCCCATATTTCTCATGGATACCGAGCTGTATCAAATAATGTCCCATATCCCTTAGTGGATACTGGGTACATTCACAATTGAACCTGAGGCTCTTATCACAATCTCAGCTTTAAGCTCTTTATACCAGCGACTACGGTCATAACTGGCTTTATCTTTCATGCATTCATGTAATGGATGCTTCACATTCTTATACTCTTGATCGATCATGTGATTTCACATTCATATTCAGAGCATATTTATCATCGGACCCTGGTCTGGCATTCAAAAAATTTTGTGTAACATTTATTTCTTCACATTCACATATAAGTAGCACTTCAAATATCATATTTATACATCACAACCCTAGGACCTTCAGTGTCTGGGAACAAACAACCAATCTCACATTCATAAGATAATTCAAAACAGAATTTAAGCAAATAAATAATTAAGTGAGATCATCTAGGTTACTCACAGATCGCTCTAGAAAGCTATGGCCTCGAAGTCTTGGAACGTCTAGATGATGGTGCTCTAAATGCTCCTTTTTATCATGCAATACATATACATTGGTACAAATCACCACCTTACACAATTATAAGTATTCATTTATGCACATTTATGTATATAAAATGTCTACAATGCATGTTCAATGACAATCCTAGATATCTTTCCATTATTCTAGTCACATAATCATTCGTATATAAAAACTCACATAAGTATAATTTATACTTAGGGTTTTCACATTAATAAAACAATTTAAATCTAATTTCATAATCTAATTGATCACTCCAGATTTTTCTAAAAACAAACTTTCGGGTCTACTTTGCATGATCAATTTGGCCAGGAAAATGGAGAAATTTGTCAACAATTCCTTCTAGAACATTGTTCACCCATGTCTCAAGTGTCTAATGACATCAAAATCATACAATTTGATTCAGTATTCCGAAAGTTATACTCAAAATACTTCTAAATGTTCTTAAACCATAACAGTGCTCTGTACTCCACTTCAAACCAGATTCTAGAATTCTTAGAGACAGAAATATCATTCAATTCCTTTATGAAATTTGTATCCATATGTCTCTAGTTTAATCTAAATCAAAATTCACCTTATTTGAAAATCTAAAGATCAAGATATAGACAAAATACCGAAGCATGTTCAGTAAAAATACTCCATTTATCAATATTCCAGCACTCCTCATCATTTTCGTCCTAAATTCATCAATCAATCTTTTCCGAATGATTTCAGATGATCATAAATTTTGGTGTAAAGGAAGAACAATGTGTTATGAGTTTTTGGTTCAAATCTCATGTCATTTGGAGGTCGGGAGAAGAAGTTATAGCCAAAATACTGAAGGATGTTCTAAAAACTCTCCTTTTCTATAAACCTTCAAAGTCACGATCGTGCATAATTCCAGTCGATTGTGCAATGTCACAATCATGCATCGTGACCCTTGAGATGGATCAACAAAGTCACGATCATGTAGCAGCATGATTGTGCTTTTCCAATTCCTTCTGCAACTCCTCATCTCTTCCGAAACTATTGATTTTCTTCTTCTTCTTTCTCCCTTTTGATAAATCTTCCATTTCTAACTATGTCTTAATTATTTACTCTTCATTGCTATATCTGTTTCAACTCAACTCACACATAAACAAATCAAAAATCCACAATTAAATATAAACATCAAAAACATAATCTATTCATGCATATCCTTCACGTTTTTCTGCATTTCTTCTTCCATTTTTCTACACTTCCCATTTTTTTTTTTGCATTTTCTTTCCTAACTATCATTTTAATCAATCTTTCTCATATCAAAACATCACCTTACACCTATTCCTTATCTCTAAACTCATTTTTAGTTCATTTCTAAGACACCCAAAAATTCACGTATACACAGTGAAGACAAAAACAGAGCATTCACTTATATTTTCTCCAATAATTTTCTGCATTAATTAAGACACGTTTTGATTTATCTTTCAACTCCAAAAATCATTTCAACACTATCTTATAACATTTTGATCATCAAATACGTAAAAACACACATCCATATTTTCACCCTATCCATAGTGTTCATGAAAAATGACCACTTTTCTCAAGATCATGTAATGACAAATAAATCACCAAATTTGATTCATAATCATACCACTCATGAGAATTTATATATATATACTTACTTGTTAAAACTTAAATTTCTTCAAAAACTCCAAGAAGCCCTAATTCTCATGCAACCACGTACATCATCATGAAGGTGGATTGGGTTAGGTTTCTTGTGGCAAGTGGAAAGAACAACAATATGGAAGTAGTAAAAGATAGATGAAAGCAAGGTGAACTTTGGTGAAGGTTTGGTAAGAAATCCGTGAAGGAGAAGAAGTTTGAAGGAGAAAGCCACGAAGAAGGAAATAAGACAAGACAAAACAGTGACTTGGTCTTTTAAGTTTAAAAGAAACATGACTTTTAAGACTTGGTTTGGCCACTTGTCTAATTTCTGAGGCTTTAGCTAGTTTCTCATTTAACTAATTCAATCTTCTCCAAAATTTTCTCCAATTGTCTCAAAATTTTCAATATCATTTTCTCACAAATTCTAAAGTCATCTATAAAATTCTTCAATATCATTTGACTCTTATTTCTACGACCATTCATCACTTGACTTGCCATTTGGCATTTTTCTTAGTTTGTAAATACCTAAAATTTTAAAAATTTCCTAAAATTCACCAAAAATTTCAAGTCAATACATACACTTTCCAAATCAATTTTCAGCATATAAATAAACCACAATTCTCAATACAATCACATTCATAATTCAATTATACCCAGAAAATTTCAATGAATGCATGTACAATCATTTTAATGTACAAAAATTAATATTCATGTGTATGTGTATGCCATATTATGCATAAGCATGAAATGCACTTTCTAATTTTTCAATAAATTCTCACATACACTATTCTAGCCTTGACATGGGTAATGGGATGTTACAGGTATACGCTCTAAAGCTTCCACAAAGGGTAATGTAGTATGTAATGCCTTTAACTTCTTCACAAATTTTGCAAATTGCATATCCATTTTGTTCTCTTATAGCCTTTATGGGAATAAAATCTTTGGTGGATATGAAGAAGGTGGAATGTATGGAGGATATTCATTCTTCTCTTCATCATTTTTCATTTCTCTTTCTCTTCTATATGGTGGGGCTCAACTTGTTTTTCTGCTTATTCTTCTAAGTCTTTCCTACTCCTAAGTACAGATCATAACTTATAGTACAAATGGTACCGTTCTCACGAGCACTAATTAGACACCTAACAACTTGAATAAAACTTTATTTAAGGTATTAAAAGATTGATTGAATTAAAATAAATTATTAAATTTAAATAACTATTAAAACGAAACAATTGAATAATTGAGCTGCTAATAAGAATGAATATGATTAAAGCTGGAAACTTCGGAATTATTATATTCTTGTTTTGTCTTTCCTTTATCTTGTTGATTCAATTTATGCTTGATCATAGATATCCTAAGGTTTTGATTATCCTATCTCAAGATCTAATCAAGTAATCCCAACTAAAATTGACAATAATAGAATTGAAACCTCTTAATTCACAAAATTACTCCTAACTATTCAACTGGATTTGAAGTAATTCTTAGGATAATTAATTCACAATTAGGCTCTCTCTTCAATGGTTAATTAATCTAAAAATTGCAAGTCTATTAAACTATTAACTCTCGTTGCGCACCTTAACACATATGACTTGATTCACTCTCTCAATTTATTACCAAGTATAAGCATAACAATTATCACAAACCATTCATAGATGTATTGAATTCAACAAGAATAAAGTTTAACAAAACACATCAAAAACAATCCCTAATGTGAATTTAGAAACTCATAATCATGTTTACCATCTTAGTAATCCAAATAAACATTCAACACAATAAAATAATTGAAAAGAAAAGGAAGAAAAACTATTTGGAGTCTTGATCAGGAAATTTGCCATTTTTGGAGCTTTTTTCAATGTCTCCTTTATTATCTTCTTTTTAATATGGTTGTTATTATCTTTTTTTGTTTTTCTTTCCTTTGAATAGTTTTTTAGGCTCCTAGTGTAGTTTCTTATGTTTCTCTGTTTAATTTGGTTCTAAAAATAGCTCTAAAACATCAAAATTTAAAAATCTCACGAGTTGCACTGATTGTGACCTACATGATTCCACAACCTTTATCACGATTATGCATGGGGCTATGATCATTACAAAGGCCTCATGCATGCTAGCAATGTTCATTTGCCATGATCTTGGCCAGCCTCATACATCCATTCCTTATCCTTTCCTTGATTTCTTATTTCCATATACTCACAAATACATCAAACACCTCTTGAAACATAAAATTAAGATCAAATTCTTACTCTAATCTAGTCAAACACTTGAAAATACATGTAAACACTAACAATAACACAATTCTAAGTCTATACACGTGATAATCCTTTAAGGAAATTCTTAAATACCTATAAAACATACTATAATCTACACTTATTAGTTAACCTTTTTCTATTCTAACCTAAAGATTTGATTTTGGTTTTTAATTAGAAATAAAGCTAAACAAATAAATTAATTAAGATTAAACAATTTTGAACTTAGGAAAAGTAGAATACAAAGAAAATTCAACATCAAATAGTAGTATTTAGGTGATGACTCCCCCTAAGAATCCTTGAATTATTAACCTTTTATTATATAATCTTATTATTGATTATTGACCGTGAAAATTTTTATCTTATATCAATAACTCTCTCGAGACTATTAACAACTAATACATCAATTGATTAACAGAACTCTTTCAACTTAAAACCTTTAGGATTGCTTTAACGGTTTAGAAATTTTGTTATTAGGTTTGACCTAATCTAGAGGATTTATATCGGCTTATCTCTAGGTTTGCATAGAACTCCTTCCAATTGTGGTAGATTTATCATAAAAGATGATTTCTGAATCACAATTGTAATAAATCAATCAATATAATTGCATTGAACAAAAGATTAAAACACATATTTATCCCAAACTAGGGTTCATCATACCTAGACACAAAACAAATTTAGTTACTAATCATAAAAAATGAAATCAAAGATAAAAATGTAAAAAAATTAATAGAAAATAAAGAAGTCATAATTTTAAATCTCCCTTTCTCTTCTATTGAATCTTCTTGCACGTTTGGATTTGATGTAGTTATTTACTGGATCTCTTGATGTTAACTTTATGTTTGCTTCATCCCTTGATCAAAATTGTCATCTCTTTAGGTGTCTTACGTCTAAAAACTACTTAATAATTCAACTTCTTTACGTTTTCCCTCTTTTCACATCTTTTTATAATGAAAAATAGGGTTTTTGGAAGATACATGGTCACTTACATGGCTAGGTAGGTGACCGTGTATCTCTAAAAACACCCCAAATCGTAACTTGACACATTCGCAGAGACTTACATGGGAATATACATGCTCGTATAAGTCCAAGTTACTTCAAATCTTTATTTTATGCCATTATTTCGTTCAAATTATTCTTCTTTTTATCCAAGAAGGCAATTATCACATATAAATGCACTCGGAGGAAATTAAGAAAAACATGTTAAATATAGGTGTACAATTATCGTCAAATATGCATTTATTAGCAACTAATTCCCTCTTCAGAAGAGTACTTTAAGTGAACTTTGTGGAAGTTCACTCATAGTGGAATTTTTTCTAGCTTGCTCCTACCTAATGTGACTCTGGGATGCCACTTTTAAAATAGGATTGGATGTCCTAGCGCATGCCAAAGGCCTGCATCTATTATTCTCTGTGCATTATCCTCATATTTGAATGTAAAAACAAATGGCTCACCCTTATTAACCATCATATTTACTATTCCCATATTCCTCCAAGTTGATAATGCCTATTGTTGCACTACTTAGAAAGCCAGTCTTTTCTCCACATATCTAAGCTTTCCAAGATTCCCAGATCTCCAAACTATCGAGCTCCAGCTTGTCTTTCCCTATTGGGTTCCTCGTATTTCCTATATGTAGCTCCTTTTAGGGTAGGGAAAATGGTGAGTTTGTTTATGTGAGTCAGTGTTATTGTAGATGGAGTGGTGTTTAGGTTGGTTTGAGAATCTATTTCGAGTTCATCTTTATTTACATCTATAATGGTTGATGTTAAGCTTCTATTTCTAGAAGGTTTATTTTTAGGTAGTTACAGGGATAAGGGTTGGCTGCGGGGAGTGGGGGGAAAGGATGTCAAGTGTAGGTTATCAAGGTGGGGAGAAGACAACATTGCTCTCTTTGCGATTTCTCTCACTTAATTTATATCCCTTAATTCTTTACGACTTTATTTTTGTCTCAAAGAAGCCCATAATTAAGGATATTTATCCAAAAAAATATATTTAATTGTTTGACTTTTAAAAGGATTTTAAATCTCTCTTATATTACATAGAAAAATGGTCACAAAGGGAAAAAATAAAGATAGAAATTAGAATAGATTCAAGGTCAGTTTTCCTCACTTTAATTGTTACATTTTTTTTCATTCCTAATCTCCTTCTTAAGGAAGGACTTGGTTCCAATAATAGACTTCCTAAGCTTGCATTCAGATTCTTACATTTTTGTTAAGCTCATTATTTGTTCCTTTATAGGACAACTCTAGTTCCTATATTTTAGAGGCCTCTATAGTCTTTACTACTTCTAGTGTTAGCGTAATATATATTTTTTTATAGTGAATTAGTGTTCTTCAACGTTCATACTATGCCATTTCATCTAAATTTTCATAAGTATTTTCCCTTTTAGTTTCAATGTACAGTTCTTTAAAAACAATAGAAGGAGTAGAATTAATAGATTTTTCATTTTCTTCATCAATTTTTGAAAGCTCAGTATAAGTACCAATATTAAATTTCTTCTTTGTAGGCTTCCATATACGATTAGAAGAAATAGTTTTCTAGGTCTAATAAATTCTAATCTTAGCCTTTACAAGCACTCCACTTTCATTCAATTTCATGACAAAAATGATCTTTAAAAGTTCTAAAACTTTCTTCACTTCAACACATATTTTAGCATAACATAACCAGTAGGGAATCCAACCATAGAGGTTCTCCTAATGAGTTAGCTATGAAACTCAAACCATCCACGGTCTAATATCATAGTGGAACCTTGTGAGAATTGATACATAAAAGGAAGGATTCAATCTTGCTTTTGTCTAATTCCACTCAAAAATTTCCATATGAGAAAAATATAGGTTAGCCATCAATGTGCCATGGCCCTTATTCTAATATCTCCTAAAGATATTCCTTTAAAATGAGTTTGAAGAAGAAGGTGCCTTCTTCTATTAGATGAGTCTTTTCCAATCCTTTTTTCACCATTTTTCCCATGGCCCATACATGAACATGTTAATGCAAGTCTTTTTCCATGAAAATAACTAATCAGGGCTGAGGACCAAGTGCATGCACCATCCTAAAGTAGTTAAGCTGGAGGAGTGATAAATCCATTACTCATCACTTATTTGTGGAAGGTAAGCTTCACCTTAGGGACATTAGGTGCTACTCTTTCACTTCAAGATTTAGAGGAAGATTCCTTGGCTAAAATGCCAACATTGTTATAATTTTGATTATTTGAAGAGTTAATTTTGACATTTACTCTATTATTGATCATTGTTTAGAGAAATGGAAGAAAATACTCTACAAAGAAAATTTCTACACTCTTTTTGTTCTTATGAAGGTTTTCCATATTACCATCCATGTTGGCTCCTTTTAAACTCTCAGGATTTGGCTCATTGGTGACTTTTAGGCCCTCCTATAAAGCCATCTCCTTCAAAGATTACCCAATCTTTTTTAAGAATGGAAATTCATATCATTCTTTCATATGTTTTAATAGATTTACTTAGACTTTATAAAGTAGATATAGGTCTGGTCATATTGATATCAAATCTCATCAAACTTATTGATGAGGATTTATTAAATTTGGTATGAGAGATCGGTCCTATATTTAAGTTTATTCTTATTCTTTTGAGAAATTAAAATAAAATTATTAAAAATGGAATAGGCACATCATGTGATGAGAAACTAGTCGAAATAAGTATAAAAGCTAATGCAGAAGCAAGCTCCATGGAATACGAATGAAAAAATCTAAGCCAAAGTTTTCCAATTAAATTCAAGCTTAATAAGGCTAAAGTGAAGGGAATGAACCACTTTAAAAAGTAATTAAACCTTGATATTCCAAATGTCTTAATTCCTAGTAGAAGAAGTTGGCAATCTCTCATTCCCGACAAGCACTTGGCTACGCTCATGATGGATATTATGAGCTATCAGTTGTATTATAGTGGAATCAATCAACTGGGAAGAAGAGCTTCATTTTAGACTTTTATTCCTTTAAATATCCTGTTATTTCTCTCCTTCAAGTCCTATATATTGTGTTACTAAATGAAAATTTATCCTGGTCATGTTCACATCTTTATCATTCTAATTGAGTCTTAACCGGGTGATGAAGTTTAGCCATCCTAATGTTGGAGCTATAATGTTGCAAAGTTGTTAAACCCTATGCCAGATGAATGATCTTATAATTTTTTAAAGGATACAAAATTTTGAAAATCATAAAAATGTCCATATTATATAATGCTTTAATTTTTTCCATTAATATTATAATAATGGAATGAATATTTATATATTTTTAAGCCATGATATATAATATTAAGAAAATACATAGAAATATATTATTATGAATTTGAAATTGATATTTATTTAATAGATTATTAAAAATAACGATATTTGAGATAGTTTAATGAAAAAATGTTAAATTTGACAAGTAAACTACATTCAAACACAAACCATCTCTATATGAAAAAAAAACATATGGCAAGTTTCATATTATTGAATAATAAATTACAAATTCTTGCAACAACTTGTAATTTGTAGGTTTTAGATTGGTTTGAAGAGGAATCATATGGTCTTCTTGAAGAAGCTTATCCCAATACCAATTCAACATATCCCAAATAATCATAAAACATAAGTAATCTAAAAACCTCCTTAATAACTCTAACTCTTTGCAAGTTAACTCTTAAGTACAAAACATACAATTTACTTATTTTAGGATCTAAAACTCCCATTGATGGTCAAACAACAGCAAAATTCTAATGCTAGAAACAACTTTGGAAAATATTCAGGTAATACCTTCGCCAAGAAATCCTGGAAGTAGGTACTGGATGATGCTTCACCATCTCTTCATCACCATCTCAATCCTCCAAAAATGTCTAAGGTAAGAGCATTGTTGCATCTGAGCTTGTCATTCTAAGGAAAGTAATGAAGAAACAGGAGGAAAGTATCCTAGGATTCTTCATGAATAGGAGACCTTCTTTTTAGTCAATGAATATCTAGGTTGTGAAACAATGGAAGAATATGGTTTACTTGAGGTATTATTGAATGAAAATAATATTTTCTTTTTTATATTTAGTACCCTTGCTTTGTCTCATAAGATAATGGAGTCAGGGCCTTAGTTATTTAACTCCTAGGCATTATTTTTTAATTTCGGAAACAAAGGATGAGGTTAGAGGATCTTATGCGAAAGAAATTTCTAATTTGGGAAAATATTCATAATATTCCATTAGATTACTAGGTATTGTTCGATAACCAGTAATGAAGGAATCGAAATAAAAAAAAAAGGAATGAGAATAAAAAGTGATAATCAGAATATAAGTAAAATTATTGATTAAGCGTATTTGGTATTGTATCAAATAAAGTTAACACTTATGTTAATATTTGATATTTAGTATTTAAAATGATAATGAGAAACTTTTTTTACTTATATCTAGTTATTATATAATTTATTTTGTACATAATTAATTAAAATATTCTATATTTTATAAATAATTAATGAAAAATTTCTATTAATTTTTAAATAATTATGAATAATTTTTATGATAAGAATAAAAGTATTAATGAAACAAAATAAAATAATTATTAAAGAAATTAATATAAAAGATAATTTTGATGATAATATTCTGATAAGAATCAATATCTCAATAATAACTTGATAATATCCTAATAATGTCTTTTACCTTTTATCTCTTATTCTCAATTTTTCATTACAATGTAACACCAAAGTCCAAGATTATTTAAGATTCATTCCATTTTTGTCATTCCCTATTTTATCTATTACTGATAACCAAATAACTAAAAGTTAGGAATGCAGGTTGCATTCCCATTCCCACCTCTTTATTGCTGGTTACCAAATAAGACCGTAAGGGATTTAGTCATCTAGGAAGTTATATTGGGAATCCTCTATGCATTTATGAACCAATGGCCACACTGAAGAGAGTTAGTCATGCAAGAATCTACATTTTGGTGGAAGTCATTAAGGAGCTTCCTGCAATAATTCCTATATTAAGATTGGATGACATAGGTAACCTTTATGAAGACTAAGCAATGGTAACCTATAATTCGAGACCTGAATCCTTCAACCTAAGTAGCTCTAGAAGCCAATTGGAAAGAAATTCAACATAGGTGAATTTAATAAACTAATACTCTTCGATTCAGGAGATGATGTTGACATTAGTCAAAACATGGAGTAGATAAGTAATGAATTAATAAAATCCTCTCTAAATGTAAGCATATATAATATAAAGGTAATAAGGGTAAAACTAGAACCAGTTAAGGAGAATATAGAAACTCTTAATGACTAAGAAATGGATCTTAGCCATACTGAGGATAAAGAGCTTATTTCCCCATTCATATCAAGATTGGTAACTAGTTCTGTAGGAGATAAACTACAGTTTCCCATACCTCAGGATGAAATTGCTAAAGAAAAGGATATTAGGACCAAATTTTGAAGGATCATAAGCAAAAGCTAAAATAAAAAGAAGAAAGCTTCTTCAACCCCCTTACTTCAATGTTAATATTAGTTTGCAGCACAAAAGGGCTTAACATACCAAATAGACAATAGAAGTTGATGGATTACATCAATGAGGTCAAACTTATTTTAGTTGGACTCATTGAAAACCAAATAAAGGAAAACAATTACGAGACTTCTTTTAAAGGAAGGATTAGATCTACCTTATAGATAATAAATAATATTATAATGGAAGAATTCTGATGGCATTTTACCTAATGAAGTGGAGGTTGAACCAGTCCTTATAAAGCAATACATGATCCATCTAAGAGTCAAGAAGAAACACCCCCCCCCCCCCCCAATATAAGTTACCTAGTTACAATTAAGTACATATTTGTATAGTTTTCAAAATGCTCTCTTATATATATGGCGGGGTTAGGAGATAATATGAATGAGCTATGGTTAGTGGTAAGTGACTTCAATTGTATGCTAAATTCAAGTTAAATTGAGGGTAATAGAGTGTGCCTCAGAAATCATATTGATGGATTCAAAAGTACCCTGATAATTTATAAGTTATATATCTTAGTGTGGAGGGGTAGCTTCTCATCTGGACAAATAAGAGAAAGGGGAAGTGGATGAGCATAAAGAAGTTTTACAGGGCTATGGTAAATGAGGAGTATATTTAGAGTTTTTCGGGAACTAAAGCCTCCTTTAATAGTCACCTTTTGTCAGATCATAAACCAATACTCATCCAAAATATGTTTAATAAAAAGAAAGGAGGTTCCCTTTTAGATCTAATGACTATCTAATTAACATGGAAGGGTTTAGATCAGTCATTAACAAAGGAATTAGTAGATTCCAAGATGTTTACTTGTATAAGAAAGATTTAGCTGATAAAAATCTAAATAAAACTACTTAATAAGGTAATTGGATCTAACACTTAAAATGTAACTTTTAAGGAAAAGAGGAATCTGGAGAAAATTTGAGAGGAATTAGAAAGGAAACCACAATAGGAGACTTTAAGGAAGCAAAATTCAAAGTGTTGAATCATTATGCAAGTATGTTAGGAATCTATAATTCATTGATGCAATAACGGTCAAATGCAATTTGGCTAAAGAATGGGGTTAAAAACACCAAAAAAAATTTCCCTAAGGATCAAATGGAAAGAAAGAACATTAATAGAATCACTTCCTTAGAGGATGGGAATGGCAGAATACTCACTCTTAAAAAGGAACTACATGGTGAGGCCTACAATTACTTATCTAAAACAAGTGGTCCCAATTTTGAAGCTAAGTCCATTTTGGATTAAGTAAGGAACATCATCAGTAGTTAAATTGTAACATCCCACCCCCGACGGGAAGGGTAAAATCGTAATTTGGCAAAGGTCGAGAGTGATTAGGACTAATTGGAAA
>JAOTAX010000197.1:31052857-31064243 GCA_025629825.1 Erythroxylum guanchezii
TAAAATTATTATTTATAAACTAATATTTATTTTATATATTTTCAATTATTAAATCAAAATTTATTTGAAATTTATATGTTTTAAAATTATATTTTAAATTTAATTATATTTATTAATAATTATTAAATTAATTTTATATGTTAAATTAAAATTGTGATTATGTCTAATTAAATGTAAAATGAAATGGAATGTGAAAAAATAACAATTTTAAAAAATAATTCAAAATTTTGATAAAATAGAAAATAATTCAAAATTTGAATTCTTAATTTAATCTTTTTTCTTGCTAGTCAATTGTGTATATTTTTTTATTTTATTAGTTTATTTTTATTTTAATCAATCACCATCATCATAATTTGTTAATTAGATAATATGGAAAAGGTTTACAATAGTACTTATAAAGTATGTGGGATATAAACTTGGTCCTTTATAACCTATACTATAGAAGCGATTAGTACACTTACCTTGTTTTTTGGGTAAAAAATACACTTACCTAAAAAGATCTATAGGTAGGAGATAGAACACATATTGCAACAGAGGGCTCAATGGAGAATACGTCGTCTAAATTCTCCCCGAAAGAACTTTAAGCCCTTTTATAATAACTTCAACTAGATTCTTGTATTTTCCTCTCTAGTCCTTTGTCACATCAAGTACTTCCTCTTCATATGAACTTGATTATATTTATTGTAACCACATGAAATATAACTTTTTAATATTTGATTCCTTAAAAACTTCTTTCCATAGGAATCAGACTTCAACTCAAGCTCTATAAGCTTCTAGATGGTGAAATAAAGAGGGTCTTGGATAGATTACAAATAGTTCAAAAAAACTAGAGATCCATTAGAATAAAATGGAGGACCATTAGCAAAGAATAAAGAAAAGAAGGCTAAAGAAGTTATGATGACTTAATGATGGATCCTCATGTAAAGAGTAATATTTTGCTACTTTAAGGGATTGAATTCAAGATTATAATATTGTTTCAATTAAAGGACAAAGCTACAAAAAAATAATGTAACTAATATAGTGTCATGTTGGTGCCTGGTGTTGCTCTTATATTGACTTTGAAAAATTAGAAAATTAGGTTATAACATTGACATAAGACTATGATGGACCTATATTCTCGAAGTTGGTACTATGCTGGTTCTATGTTGATCTTGTTTACTTATAAAAGAAGTTTTAGAAATGAGATTGACATTGGACTCATAATTATTAAGCGCCAATAAAGTTTTTAAAGATAGTCTATGTCAGTGCGTAAGACAAAAGAGAAAAAAAATAAGCCTCTAATTATGAAGCACTTTAAGTCACAAACAAATTATTCTTAAGTAGTGCATTGATTCTAGCAGCCATAGATGGTAAGGGATTTCTTAAACTTACTAATCATATTCTCTTAAATAATATTTTTTCCCCAGAAATCAATGTTCATTAGGGTAAAAACTAGTAAACAATGATTTACAAAAAATACAGTAATAAGAATCTTCAATTAAAAATCTAAAACTTGCTAAGTTAAAAACTAATAAATGGTAGCTTAGACAAATGTTAAGAGTCAAAAAATTAGTTTTAGTTGAAAATTAACAAAGCACTTGATTGTTAATATGAAAAGGAGGTGCTTCTCATAAAGGTTTATCATTTTTATGTCATGGTTATAATCTAAGGATCATCATTATCAACAAATAGTTCTCTTTTTTTTTTTTGATTACAAAATAGTTCTCTATTAAGAGTTGATGGGTTTGATATGCTTTTTGTATTTTTTAAAATCTATAGAATACTGCAACTTTGATATAATATCTATGAAAGGAAAGTTTCAAGGTTTTACAATCACCCCTCCTTATACAAATTTCTTCCTCAAAATTTAACTAAGCATACATGTTCAAAACAAATGGGGATACAATGCACGCATCTGCTGCTCAGGCTCCCACGTAGCTTCCTCTACCGCGTGATTCCTCGATTATGCCTTAACCAATAATGACAGACCCCTATCTTGAAATGACTAGGCAGCCTACCCGGCATCCCATGATGTCCCTCTAGTTGATATCTGCTCCTGCTAGAAAGTTCCCATGGAGCTAAGCTTATTGCCCATTTTACCAAAAAGCCTTAACATTCAAAAGATATAAGTAGTAGAGGTTTTTTTTAATCATTTTTTTTAAATTTTCGACAGCACAATGACTATATTTTTACCTTCCTAAAATTTTCAAAAGCAATATAAAAGTGCAAAACACTTCTATAATCATCTCAAAATCCCCACTACAAATTTTAGAATTTAAGTCCATTCACAAACAATCTCAACAATCACTTTAATAATCTTAAAAATAAACTCAAATATATTAATGCATTGAACTTTGAAACATTCATATACATGCGTTCTTTACATAAAATATAGTCCAAAACATATTCATAAAGATGTAAATGTTCCCAAAAATATTTATAAGGTAAAAATGCCTACACAACAGCACGTAACGAAGTTAACTGGTTATGAGGAGGAGTCCTTGCTACTCAAGGCCCTAAGCGTGCACCTAAGAGGTTTAATTTTAAAAATAGAAAAGAGAGTGTGAGCTAAATGAGCTTAGTAAGCGCTAGAATTTCTATTCCAATCATATTTAACTATTTAAACCTCCCTAAAAGAAATTCGTTTTAATTTGCACAATTCAACATTTAATATAAAACATATATGCTTCCTGAAATCAAGTTTCTCAAATCGCTTTTCAAATAAATAGTGGTAACATTAAAAATGTCATGAATTCTTTACAAAACATAACCTATCACTAACTTCTTTGCCATATGGTACCAAGGCATAAAGTCACGGAGCTAGTTCTGTATTGCTTACCTGCGACTGATTGATCACTAGTAACGGAGCTGGTTCTACATTGCTTATCCCCACTAGTTAATCGTTAGTAACGGAGCTAGTTCTACATCGCTTACCCACACTAGGATAACCATTATACATTAGTAGTTATGAAGTTGGTTTTGCATCGCTTACCCGCAACTGGTCAACTATTTGTTACAGAGCTGGTTCTATATCGCTTACCTGTACTAGGTTAACTATTATATACTGGTAGTTATGGAGTTGCTTATACATCACTTACCTATACTAGATTAACCGTTATACACCGGTATATTAATATGTATAAAACCTGTCGGAATACCATAGGCTAAAAACAATTTCCTTTTTATCAACCAATAACATCATCTCAATATAAACTCAAATCATATAAGATTTAACTTTCAAACTTCAATTCATATATTGCTAAAAGCATAAAATTATACTAGAAATATTAACTTATAATGCATCATTCACATAAAACTCATAATCCCTATTCACTTCACGATAGAATAGAAATCATTTTTATAAAATACAGTTAAGATGCACTCAACGTTAAGCAACTTTATTGTCAAGCATACTCACGCGTTCTATTTATTTCCAAATTCAGAAATAAGACATTAACACTATAAATTCGGTTTAACCAAATACGAGATTAGTATTTAATTGTGTAACATGTACTCTAATTGTATTTCCATTACTACCATAAGCTAGACTATTGTTCTTCGTTTCCAATTCTAACTTCAAAAGTCACTTAAAATCATATTTTTATCCATTATGACTTATCAATTTCTTCAAAACACTATCTCACTCAATTTAATTCACCATATCATGATCATGCATAATGAGTCATGGTTATGGCCTATGTCCACAAGCTATACCTGTTGGGACCCGATCTCGAGACCGACCCCAACCGGAAAACGGAAAACGAACGAGCGGAGAATCAAATCGAACCGAAATCGGATGACAAAATTGCAACGAAAAACGATAGTTCGTTTGTTTTCGTTCGCTATCGGATGTCGGAATTCGATTCGCTTTCGTTTGATCCGATTCATTTCGAACCGTATGTTTCCGTTTTGCTTTCGATTCGGTTTCGCTTCTTTCGCTTTCGTCCGATTTGCTTAGCTTTGTTTTTGTTTTCCGCTTTCCGTTCCACACGCGTTTGCTTTTGATTTCGCTTTCACACGTTGCTTCGCTCTTCGTTTTCCGTTTTGTTTAAGTGGTTGGGCTTCGGTCCCAACATTTATGGTATCAGAGTGGCGCAGCAGAAGCGTGATGGGCCCATAACCCACAGGTTGATGTTTGGACTGTAACTCTTGGTGTAGTGCTCCAAATTAAATGATTTTTGTGGCATTATGAAATTAAGACATAGAGGAACAATTTTCTAGAAGGAAATTTTGGCAAATTCCTTCAAATTGATGAGTAGAAATTTGTCCTAAAGTAGCATGAAGTTAAGGGCATATTGGGAAGTCCACTTACAAGGTTAAGTTACAAGGCATATTTGAGGGGCATTATGGTCAATTGGCTTTCATTAATGACATGGCACAAGAAGACAAAAAGAGGGTAGCTGTCGTGTATAAGCAGCAACTTTCGAAAATTAGAAAACAAAGAAGAGAAGAAAACGAAGAGAGAAGAAGAGGGAAAGGAGAGAGCATCAGTTATGGAGAAGAAGAAGAAAGAAGGTGAAGATCTCGGCTTTTCTACATTATTATAAGGGTTTTTTCTTTGTTTTCAAGAGGGAAAGTATGGAAGAGGATGAAAGCTTGTCCATGGAGACAAGAAATCCGAAAATTGATGAAGGTAAGTGATGAGTTTTAAGCTTTGAACTTTTAGTGAGATATTGGTTTAGATTTGAATAAAGATTGGGAAAAAAAAATTATACCGAATTTCAGAATGGTTAGTCTTAGGGTTTCCAACGCAACACGATAGTTCGTTTGTTTTCGTTCGTTATCGGATGTCAGAATTCGATTCGCTTTCGTTTGATCCAATTCGTTTCGAACCGTATGTTTCCGTTTCGCTTTCGATTCGGTTTCGCTTCTTTCGCTTTCGTCCGCTTTGCTTCGCTTTGTTTTCGTTTTCCGCTTTCCGTTCCACACGCTTTTGCTTTTGATTTTGCTTCCGCACGTTGCTTCGCTTTTCGTTTTCCGTTTTGTTTAAGTGGTTGGGCTTCGGTCCCAACAATACCTCCACTTATTCCTTACTTTTCACATAGCAACAGTTAAAATTAGGCTTTGAGATCTTTTAGACATTCGTTTCCCTATGTCTCTAGTTTCCATGTCATTAAAAATCAGACCATTTGAAGTCCTAATTCAAGAAACATGCACCAAACATCACAAGCTATTCCAACACAGGAGCAACATCAGATCACCATTTTCAATTTGAAATTCCAATATGATTCAACTATAATTAGGTCAGGATCTCTTCTAGGAATATTTCGCACTATGTCTTAGGTTTCATTTCCAATTGGAATCACACAATTTGGAGGTTTGTAGGTCAAGTTATAGTCAAAACAAGATGTCTGGTTCAAGTGATCCGAGAACCAAATACAAACATTAACTCAACATAATTCTTTCTCTTGTCATATTCCTTAAATGCTTCCAAATTTATTATCTACTCTACGGCAAGTCAAAAATCATAATTTAGCTTACATAAATCTATTCCACTAAAAAGCCCAAAGTGAGAAATTTAGGTTAGGAAAACTTACCAATTTATCTTCCAATCTCTTGGTATTTGATGAGTACCTCCACTTGATCAAGATCTCTCCAATTTTTGCTCCAAAACCCTAAAAAATGGTAGTTGCACTCTTCTTCTCCCTTCTTGGCTTAATGTCCCTTCTGCTCTCTTCTTTTCTCCCTTTTGTTTGGTCTCTAACGTTTGTGTTCAAATGAAGACAAAAGTCTTGCTTTATTCTTTTTAATGCTCATTTAATGGATTCCACACTTCACCTTCCTATTGGTTCTCTTCTAATGACTCATTATTCCACTAACACCATGTAAAATAACCAAATTATTCTTAATGACATGTAAAAAGATCAAATTGCCTATGATTAATTCAACAACTAACCAAATTAAATTCCGAAAATATTCCGCAACCATCTGACCATCGAATTGACCGTAAAATACTCTAATTAGGCTCAATATTTATTGATTTAATGCTTTAAAAATTTTCGAATTGGTTAAAAATCATGAATACCTATTACTTTCCAAAAAATGCAATGTAGTCCTAAATTGTCAGAACTCCTAAAATCCATTCTATAGGATTATTTTCAATCCGTCTCAGTATTATTAAACTCTAATACTTATTTTGGATATTTTTCATTATTTCAAGGTTGGGTCCCACTAAAATTCACTATTAATCCAAAAACACTATCCATCGAACATCAAAATTTATATTCAATGAAGGAAAGTTTCGGGGTTTTACATAAATCTTCTAAATTAAGGTCAAACCTAATAGTGAAATTTATAAATCAATTAATGCAATTCTAGAAGTTTTAACTAGAAAATGATTTCAATTAATCAACTCAGGATTAGAGGTTAATAGTATAAGAAAGATATTAGCATAATTGAGAAATTTTCGCGGTCCAATGAACTATAGATTAAATTGATTAGTGAAATCATTATTTCATGAGAAGTTCTAAGGGGATTTGAATTCTAGGTATCACTAACTTCCTTAATGTTTCCTAGTTTAATATTTATTTATAGTTAGTCAATTTTGTTTGTTTATTTTATTTTTTTAATTTTAAATCTGATTAATCATAAGTACTATAATTTGTTAGACTAGAGTATAGAAAATTTTAAGTATAATGATTCTAGTCCTTATGAGATCAACTCATACTTGTTAATACTAACTATAGCTACATCATAAGCTTGCAGTTAAAACAAAAAACAACTTAATGAGTGAACCTCAAAGATTTTGTAATTAATGAACTTTAATATACCTATTATGAAATATATACATCATTATGTAATCTCAATAATAGCATCATATAATCAAGGATAATTGAATTTTATTTAATCTTATATGTTTTTGTCTACTTTAGTAACTAGCAAATTATTCATAATGTAGACATCAATTAAGCAATAATCTCATATAATTTCAAAAAAAAAATTTAAAGGGAACTTAAAGGCAATGAGGAACTTAGTCTTAAATGCACCAATTTTACAATCCATGTTGAATACATAAGCGCTTACCTTGAGTAGGATACAAATAGAAATGCTCATGTTTCATAGAAGATATTAGAGTTTTTAGTCTAGTGTAGGATATGTCATAGGACATAACTGTGTCCTACCTTGAGTTTGGTTTTTAAATTTTAAACTAGATTATAGTAATAAACATTGTTTGCAATATGCTTATGTTCTATCTCGGTTCATTATATTTTAAACTAACTTATACAGATAAATATAGTTTGAACAGACCCATGTTTCAGTTTTATTCTTGATCACTAAGGAGTTACGTCATTACTAGATCAAGAAGCATAACATTCAGAAAACCAAAACTCCTCTAATAGACTTATAATTCAATAAGAGTTAGCAAAGGCCTTAATCATGTAGCAAAAGAGAAAATAATAATGACTAATGGAAAGTCATATATGCTCAAACCTAATTCCCTAATACCACATGTTAAGGATTTACTTAATTGTGCAAATCAAAGCTAATTAGCATAAACATAGTATCCAAGATCTTAAAGCTATATTCTTTTCACAATTCAATCACTTAAAAAGAAAAATAAACTAGATTCATACTATACTTTTGAAACCAATAATTGATTAAACGATTTTAGTCATTGAAAACTACGATTCTCTTTTTATATGTTTGATGGTATACTTTTCTTTAATAGAGAAAAAATTATCATAACAGACATAGAAAGGTCATATTCTAATTAAATTTTCATTATATCACATGTACCATCAATTTGTGCAATAATTAGAAAGAATATCTCTCCATTGACAAAAAAGGTTCTGACATATAATAATTATTAAACCACTTTTCTTTCAAATAAACTAAAAGACAATTAATAAGAATATTACAAGTGAACCCTTAAAATAGGAAATTATCTAATAATTTTCTTAATTTCTACACTAACACAACCATATACAATTTTAAACCTCCCTTTCTTACCCACAATAATGCATTAAGACTCATTATGTGCTATGCAATCCACACATTCACTCAAATGCTCTCTAAACTCTCAACGCCTTAGTAACTCTCTAATATGACAAAGGTCTTTCCCACAACTTAATTATAGTATAGCCAAAATAAACTAAAATAGTAATTAGACACATAAAATTGTTGTTATAATGACTAATTCTTTTAACACATTTAGCTATTTACTACCTTTGGCTACGCAAATAACCACTAATTTGGGTATGAACTAGTCAAACCCCTAATTGGATAGAATCTAGCTTTTTGTAACTTTTCAGAGCCACCATCGGCTAACCAGTTATAACCCTTCAGCTAGCTCTTAGATGGTGCTTAAGTAGATGAATAATGCAATCGATATATAGTATACAGACAATGAATAGTCTGACTAACATACAATGTCAAACAATACCTACTCATAAATTAAGTCATCCAAACTTAAATTTTCAACTCTCTAAGTTCTTTCAATGATTTAAAACTTTTTTCTCTGAAAAAAACTTGACCCAAAATTATTTTTGAAGTTTCCTAAAAATGTTTTTATGATCAAAAGGCTTTTCAATAAAAATTTTCTAAATTTTCTCCTGATTATTAGAAAGTATTTGTAATATTCCCTACAAGACAATATCATGTAATGATTGAATCCACTATTCAATGAAATGACCAAAATAAGGTAACCAGAAAGATTATAATTGTTTGTTACATCTTAACGTGCTTTATTTTTCCTTATTCTTAGTTTATATACTCCACTTTACTCTCTTGAATTGTACATATACTCCACTTTGCTAATTTGATTTATCCTTTGATTGCTCAATTAAATCATTTACTTATTTTATCCTTCTATTGAATTTGATATTTCACATATTAACTTGCTAATATCACCAAGGAAAAAAAATACTAATGATAATATGTTTTGTTATCACTACAACCATGAGTTAAAACCTCAATTGTTATAACAAATAAGTAGATTATGTGTAAGAAGATTTAATAATAAAATATTAGTGTCCAAGATTTACAAAATCAACCAATCAATTGAAGCTCTTTTGAATAAGATATATGCTCCACTTTACTCATTTGATTTATCATTTAACGGTTCATTTGATCCAATTAAATCCTTTACTCAGTTTATTCTTTCATTAAATTGATCTTCCACATATTAACATATTAGCAGTAACATTTTTTTGTTATCAAAATCATGGGTTAGAACTTCACTTAGTCTAGCAAATATATAAATTATCTATACAAATTTTGATCATAAAATATTAGTGCCCAAGATTCACAAAACAAACCAGTCTAGAGAATAAGAAGGATTGAAGGTATATTTTGGTTAATTTTATTAAAGTTTAAGTTTTAGTAATTTACTGATTTGACTATCTGAATCTTTGTTGCTCTTGATAAGTAATTCTCTCTACTATAGTCTAATCAAGGCCACTATTTTTATGGTAGACATCTACATATCATGAAAAGAAAAGATTTTGTTAGTCAAATTCGCAAATTATTAATGAAAACTAATAGTTTAAAATGAACCGCTAAGGTTTTAAAAGTTTGGTCACCTAATCGAAAAGTTTAAAAGCTTAGGTACTAGACTAAAAAAATTTCAAAAAGTTGGACACTTTAAGATTGATTATCCCAAAATAATTTGACCCAAAAACCTATATATCAATCAAATAGAGATTTTTTTTCGTTTTTAAATGTTATTATAATATTTGATGAGACCCACTAAATCAAAAGTGCCATGTAAATTAACAAAATTATGATTAGATTTAATCATTCTATTTATTTAGGAGTCAATTAAAATTAATTCCATAACATAAACCAAACAAAACTTTAGAATAAACACTAGAAAATCTTCGAATAAACTTAAAATTTAACATATATATATAAAGAAGAATTCAAATCTTACATATTGCGAGTAAAGTTAGAAAGCCGAATTTTGACTTGAGTAAATCAAACATAAAAAGCTTAAAATTTTAGCATTCATTTGTGGCCTTGTTCTAGTAAGAGACAGTGGACACAAGTTTAAATAAAATACACATTTATATATTTTGATTCAACTATAAGGTAGTAGTTAGGTCAATTTCTATGTAACTTTATTAATTCATTTCTTTGGTTATGTTGGATTTAAAAAATTAGGAGAATTGCTAAGCTTCCTTTAATAAGATTTGGATTATAGTATATACCTTGGGAGGCATCGCATATAGCCAACATTTAAAAATATACCTCATGTATGCAGGTGAGTTGGTAAGGGGCTCTCTTGATTTAAGTGAGGTCGCGGGTTCGAACTTCCCTCATGTATGCAGCTATTTAAAACTTGGGGTCAGAGCTTTGCCTTCCGCAAGGGACCTACCCGATTCGAGCGGGGATTAGTCTGAGTGTGGATGGTTTAAAGGTGCCTTCCCATAGTTGGGACCCACCTAAGACACCTCGTGGGCAACCAAATATATATATATATATATATATACCTCATATTTAAAGCCAAAGCTCGTAGACTTACCAAATATGTGTAATTACCTACTTTAAACTGTTATGAACAGATATCAACGGAGGCTAGGGCACATATATATAGAGAAAGTCAAAAGAATAAATAGTGAAGAAAAAACAAAATAAAGACCTTACTAATTAACAAAAAAAACAAAGGACAGAAACCAAAAATTAAAGCACGGACACGATACAATATCCAATAAATTTCTGGTTTATTTCTTTTTTATTCACAAAGAATAATCAAACTGATCCAGGTCCAGTCTTCTTTTTACTGGGCAATTCAACGCCGGAATCGTCACCATCATAGAACTTACTCCAGTAAGGATGTTTCTTCCAAACAATGGTCATCTCTTCAATGGGGACTCCCTTGGTCTCAGGGAAGAACTTGTAAATGAAGATGTTCATGATCACCACACAGACACCGAAGACAATGAACAATCCGAACTTCAAGTGGCAAAGCATTAACGTGAAGACTTGAGCAACTGCGAAGGTGAAGATCATGTTCACTGCCACGTTGATACTCATCGCAGCCGATCGGATTTCAAGTGGTAAGATTTCGCTAGGCACCAACCAGCCCATAGGTCCCCATGACCATGCAAAACCTGCAACGTAGACGCAGATGGTAGCCACCACAAAACCACAGTACATCTTAGAAAGATGACCTGGGTTACCACTCACTCCAAACTTAACTCCAATTGCGGAGGCCACGATGATCTATACAGGTATTTGGAAAAAAAAGGAATTATATTGAATACATCGTTACGAAACTGAAGATATAAATTGCACATCCATATGTAGAAAACATCAACTAACAACTAACCTGGCAGATAAGCATTTGAACGCCACCCTCAAGGAAAAGACTTCGCCTCCCAAACTTATCAACGGTGGAGATAGAGACCAAAGTTGCCACACAATTAACTACACCAGTAATGGCTGCCGACATGAGAGAGGCATTGCT
>JAOTAX010000197.1:31075658-31092729 GCA_025629825.1 Erythroxylum guanchezii
TTGGCAAAGCCATAGTTGAGGAAATTAGCTACCAGAATTCCAATTGTAATCATCAGTTGGAACATTATGTTTAGGGCCCCACGGTACCTGTGAGGAGCTACTTCAGAGAGGTAAATTGGCACAGACTGTAAACACAGAAAAAAAAAAAATATACATGTTAGTTTACAAGACATATTACAATAAATAAGATAAGAAGAGCAAAGAATTAGTATTTACCTGATTGACACATCCGATACCTAAACCAAGAAAAAGACGGCCAACAATAAGCATCCAGACTTTAAAAGCAGCGGCATTGAGGATTGAACCTACGGCGAAAAGTATACCGCCAAAGAGGTAGGTGATACGACGACCTAGAACTCGAGTAATTGTGGATGCTGCCAAACAGGAAACAAGCGCGGCCAAGTACAGCGAAGACGTGAACAGTGTCAACGTCTCGTTATTGAAGGTACAGTACTGATCATCTGATGGAGTTATTGTCGTTTCCTTCTCATAAACATCTGGGAAGAATTTCTTCAAGAAAGGGTCCATAGAAGTAACACCACCTATTCGCAAATATTCACAGGATGATGGTATTAAAACAAAACAAATAATAATAATAAAGTGAAGCGTTAATGCAGGTACAAAAGAGTGGTGAGCTCAAAAGCTTTTGAGAAAACCCTCAAACAATTTCTTGGGACTTATAACGTACCTGAGATACCCAAATCGTAACCAAAAATCAGACCACCAACAGCAGCAGCAAGACAGGTTATGAAGACATTAAAAGTGAATCTACCCGGGTAATCCTTACCTCCCCCGCTCGCTACAACAACACCACCAGCCATATTCAACTCTCTCTCTCTACTTACTGCCTTGTACTACTATGGCAAGAAAAACAAAGACTAGGTTGATGACTAAATTTTTGACACAGCCCAGAACTTAAAAGAACATAGGTAGAGAAGCTAATTCCAAAGTCAGTATTTATAGGTAAGTTTGGTCCGTTCCTAATCAGACTTGTATATGTTATCTAGTGCGATAGATATCTTAACTGATGTTGATTAGAACTTAAAACCTATTCAATATAAAATTACCAACCTTTGAGTCTTTTACGATTGTGTATAAATCAATTGCTCAAAAATAAAAAATAAAAAGAAAAGTTCAAAGATTGTGTGGTTAAATGAGGGGGCTTAAAGAATGCGGGACGCAATAAGCTAACGGAAGATCAGGGGTAATTAACAACTGCGCTTTCTGTTTTAGCAATTTTTCTTGGAAATTTTTGTAGACTACGTCAACAACTGATAGGCACATCTCGTATTTTCTTTTTTTTTATTTTCCATATTTAAAACTAGTCCTTGTTTTACGTCATTATGATTACCTAATTTAATTTTTAATTATTCTCTCAAGTACATCATGATTGTATCAAACTAGGATTCTAATCTTAATTTCAAATACATAATCCAAAATATATTTAATTTTCTAAAAATTTATGATTGGTTATATCAATTATAATTGCAATGAGAACAGACGCTAATTGCAATTTGTTTGAAATTAGAATACAATTTCGTTATTATTCTCACAGAAAGTTGAAGAAATTGTATTAGAACTGAAATCCTATTTCTGTGTTAATAGGAATTCTGTTTCCAATTCCAAACACATGTTCCAACTTAATTTGGACTATTAAACTATACTTACAAACTAGTCTTTTAAGTAAAATTGTAATTTGACTTTTTTAAATGGAATTATAATTTCAATCTATTTACGTTAGAATTGAAAGAAATCGGTGAAAATAAGTTATTAGACTTAAAATTTCATATTTTAATTCTTAGAAATAACATATTGATTAGGAACTCACTTAATTAAGCAACAATAAAAACAAGAACGCGAGGCGCTGAAGATCTCCGACGGGCTTGTGGACGTTCGCCGGCACGCAGACTAAAGCACAGCGCTATTTTTTAGGCCGAACATCACCATGCACCGCCACCCAACTAATCAAATTATTTCATACTCCAACTTTAGTTTTTGACGTCGTCCACTTCAATACTTAAGACAGATGGTTGTAGAAAAAAACTCCGAAATTTTGTTTACAACTATAGCATGGTCGGTTGCATGCAAAGCTAACTTGTGCAATGTTCATGCTTGGCCCCTGTTCTAATTTTAGCTTCGTTGATCCTAACATTGGCCAAAAGGATGGAGTAATAAAGAAAAGGGTCGACGGATTTAATTAGTTGTCGAATGTATCAGATATGTTAATTAATTTGCTGGTTAGAAAATGAAGCCGTAGTTAGAAGAAGAGTGCAGCAGGGCCAGGGACTGGGAGCATCTGAGAGTCAGCTGCTTGCAACAGTAATCCGTGTGCGTTAGAACAGTCACACCAATTAACTACTAACCAAATGCGATCTAATTTCTAAATGTCCACTTTGGCTTAGAGTGGCTACAGCACTAGAAACTCGCTAGCTACTTGACTTTACACAAATGCTTTCAGAAACAAGAAGCCTCCCACGAAATTCCCACGCTTTTCTTTCCTTCTTTTTAACACATTAAAACACACAAACACCAAACGTATGTACATGTTTCTTCTCTTCTGTTCCTACCTATGATACCCCTCTCAATATCTCTTCTCTGTGGTGGATTTCCTTAAAATATTAATTAAAAACACTCAAGCCATAACATACATGGCTGACCCTTACAATCCAACTTACGTGCCACAAACCAATCAAACACCGTCATTTGACCCTAATTCTCTTCCTACAGGGAACCCGATTGACCCAATTTGGGCTTCTCCAAAGGACACACCTCAGACTTCTAGCTCTAGGTCTGCCACCATTATGACCACCTCTGCAGCTTCTTCTTATACCAGAAAACATCCTATATATCGTGGGATACGAAGCCGAAGTGGCAAATGGGTGTCGGAAATCAGAGAGCCACGCAAGACCAGCCGCATTTGGCTCGGAACATTCCCTACTCCAGAGATGGCAGCCGCCGCCTATGACGTGGCGGTGCTTGCCCTAAAAGGCGGCGATGCCATTCTCAACTTCCCAGATTCTGCTGGGTCATACCCTGTTCCTGCTTCATCTTCGTCGGCGGATATAAGAAATGCAGCTACAACTGCTGCCGAAATGATGAGAAAAAGTGAGGTCTCAGGGCAATCTGTATATGATGAAATCGATGGTGTCAATATGACAGTAACTGTAGACGAGTTCGTTGATGAAGACGCACTCTTTGATATGCCAAAGTTACTGGTGGATATGGCCGGAGCCATGATGGTTTCACCGCCAAGAATCACATCGCCGCAGACCGACGGCTCGCTAGAAACTTCTGACGGGGAAAGTTTGTGGAGCTATTTTTGAGAATGCTCCAAGTTAGCGTATGAAACTGATCCATGAATGAAAACACAAACAAAAGATTAAAGAGCATGGAAGCATGTGCAGTGATGACATTTTTATGTGCCATTCGCCTGTCTCCAAGATAGACTACAAGTTTAATTGAATGAGATACACAAGGGTGAGACAAATACGAGACTAGGGGAAAGATTAGTAAATCTAGGAATTAGGGATTGGACAATATATTAGGTTTTGTATTTTGCTGATGAGTGAATGGATAATACTTCAATTGTCTTGGATTCTTCCAACTTCATTTTTTATTTCATCTTCCACATTTCCGCATTTGTACCTATTCTTTCATTCTTTCTTATACTGTTTCTACTTTTAGATCATTGGGGTGAAAATACCATGTTTAACTGTGGCTTTCATCTTCAACTCCATACATGTCCAAAAGATACGTATTTCTTTTGGAATTCTGTAACTAGATCTGTTCTATAAATTTATGTCTCCAAATTGCTACTATGAATATATATATATACAACACTAGTAAATTTGTTACTATTAATGATTAACATATGTATACTTGAAGTTCCTCAATTATAAGTGATTATCTTTCTTTTAAAAATATTACAATATGCGTAGAAATTTACGGAAGTATATACAAATTAATTTTAAATAATTTATTTTTTAAGAAAAAGAGCGTAACTTTAAGTGTAAAAACTTTTTTCACATTGATACTATAGTATTAACCAAAGATTAGTAGATATATGCAAGATTGAGTGAACCTAGCTAATTCGTTAAGCATATCAATTGACTCGATGGATTAAGTCCAAAAAATTTTAGAAGAATTTGAAGTTTGGGTAGGAGTTGGGACGTACTTCAACGAAGAGGAGCATTAAAATGGAGAAAGCAAAGAGTATAGGTGCATTCATATTATCATAATGACAATCATTTGGTGAAGGTGGAAGAAACCATAGATATGCAAATAATGGTTAATTGACGATGTTGTATTGTAAGGTAAAGATATAATAGAGTTGTAGAGGGATAAAATATTTAGGATACACTGTGTCTATAACATAAAGGAATTAGGATATTTGTATATTGGAATTGTCCTTAACTCAATAGCGTGTTGCTCCTGCTACATGTATCCAAATTTACTTGGAGCAAACCCTATATATATGGACAATGAAAAATAAAATAAAACTACGATGTAACTTATTGACAAGGGTAACACAAAAGATTTTGCATATTCATAGATCCGTCGAAATCAGGAGTCAAATACTTGGGGAACAAGAGCTTGTCGGTTGTCAATATGGAGTGTAATGAAACATTTAACGCAGAAAAGCAAAGAAATGGAATTGGATTCGAGTAATAGGAAAAGATGACTCTCTTTTGATTGAATGGCTAAAGTGTTGAGTTTGAGTTACAATAATGTTATTATGAACAGGTTTCTCCACCTTTTACTCTGCCTGATTCTACGTTTATATCATGTTCTTGAACAATATGGTCATGTCTCGCTTTAGACAGCGTTCCATGACCTATTTTTCTTCTCTTTTTTCTGCTCTTTCCTTTTGATCATTCAAATTTGAGTTATAAGGAATGATAATCGCTGAAATTTCCAAATGCGTATATCAAGGCCACTGAAAAAAGTAGAAAAGTTGATAAATAAGTGGCATCAAACTAATTATTGCCACGACACTTCCTTTGTATACGCACATATATTTTCGTACAGAATTTACAAAACAAAACGGTCATTAGAATCTGACTGTGATTTAGAGTCAACCAAAGAACCAAGCAATTATATGGTGGTTTTCTTTTTGATTGCTTGTAAGAGATTAAAAAAATTTCAAATGGTCTAAAACTATTCATATTTGAAGGGGAAGATATGAGTAGGTCTAACAAGATATGATCAGGGCCTACTGGATTATATTTCCTCTTTAAGAAGACAAAAATATCCAGTCAAATCTTGTGGCCCCTCGTGGATATGTGCACACTGCACAGCCAAGCACTCATAAACTCGTTTGGAGAATTCGCTAATTAAAAGTCTACAGTCCCGTCATCATTGTACAAGCAACGCAATATCCTACCTTCCTAAGGTTGGTCGCTGCACAACCGAGGCATACACTGCCATTCTACAGGGTAATGCAGATGGAACTTGTATATATATGAAAAAGTAATAACGGCTGTAACTATTTTTCTTGAAGAAAGAGAGGGATCGGTTTCCAATTTTGGTAGGCAAACCTAATGCATCGATGACAAAGAGCTGATCGAAGAAAATCAAGGGGAAAGTTCATTAATAAGACGCTCCTCTGAGAGAGCTTTTGTCATAAGGTATCATTTTTATTAAAATTTAGAGTTGGTTAGTTAAATTTTCTCTAGACCCTTTCTTTAATTAAATTTCATCAAATCAGTAGCAAAGAAAAAGTTATCAAGTGCTTCATACGTCGATGGTTTATCCTTTATGTCCAGCAAAATGTATGATGAAAGTATGTACAACGGCTGACAATTTTAAATTGAGCGGCCTTCTTCTATTATTTATTATACGAGCTGTAGTAGCTAGTTCACGTTAAAAGAAAAACAAGTTCTCAAGCTAGCTACTGAACTTAAAACTTTGCAAAATTAAAAGACGTCACTTCTAAAAAGAGCACAAAGGTAAAACATTGATAACGTCATGTCATTGGTCATAACTCATATGATCTATTTTTTCAAGAATCGATTCTAGTAGGTAATGGGTCTCTTTATATAGGGACTGCAAACGTGGCTGCTAGTCGGCCATGAAAATCCAAAAAAAGTGATCCGAAAACGTTGAAAGGTGGAGTTTATAGTCATGCTGGTTTTCCTTTTAATTCATTGAAGTTGGACGAAGAAAGGTGTGCTTGTGGGGTTTTTGTCGGGTACAAGAAAAATATTGTAAGAAGCCGGAGTTACCTTTTAAATATTTGAACAACCATAAAGTTTGACCACGGCAAAGACAAAAACATGACCGACAGCCCCCCCATTGCTGTCCTTTCCCTCTCTCCTTGCACTTTCTCACGTTGGTATTAGTCTTCTCTCTATCTCCATCTTCCATACGCTGGCGTACTCGGGAGACAGCTTTTAAGCTATATTTAAGCTCAATAAAGAGTATTATGTTAAATAGTTAATATATTTGTTTGGTAAAAAGCTGATTGAATTGGCTAATTTAACCGAATCAACCATTTTTTTTAAAGCTATTTGAGAGTAACTTTTCAATCTATCAACTAATAAAAATTTTACTAAAAGATAATTGTGCCCTTAAACTCTTTTTAATATATCTGAAATGTATGAAATTAATTACAACTGTTATTTATAAATTCATCAAAACGTCTAGATGGTAGTTTAAATTGACAAGCAAAATATTATTCATCGAGTAAGTTTGTAGACAACACAAGGTATAAAACTAGAGATGGTATTTGAATTTTCTTTTAGAAATTAAAAAATTTTATTGAAAAAAATATAAGGTAACAAAATGGAGTATGGTCTATAAATCATGGCAGAGCATGACTTAATGGGCGTTATAGACTAGAAGCTAAACAACTCAGAGACATAATGGACCAAAGCCTAAACAACTTCGTTTGGGCATTACAATTTAAGAGCCAAAACGATTGTATTCCTCGTCGTTGTGAGCGTTTCCTCTGCTAGGGTAAAACTACCTCAATCTTTCTCGATGCTTCAAAATAGCTTTCCCCAATTTGGCTAGTTGATGGCAATTCTGCAGACACGGAGGAGATGGGGGAACTATAGCGATAGATCGACTCCTCCAAGAGTGAGATGTCCAGGTAAAGAACTGTGACGCTAATAGAGAGTAGGGTATGGGATCTAATCGATGATCTTCATTGTGATTTGTAGGTGTATAGGTGTGCGATATTCATGTGTGTCGTCTGGGAAGGAAGGATCTTTTCGCCTTGGTCGCTCTGGATTTCGGATCTGCAGGGCGTTTACTATCCGAGTTCTAAGAGAGGCGAGCTAAACCAGTTAGGCCTTTTGTCTTGAGTAAATCATGTAGATGGTTTCCCCTGAGAAGGGAGAGATCAAAGTTGTAAGTCTAAGGAGTAATCTAGTTTCTGCATAGTCTTGTGTGTTGGATTGGGTGAAAACGTCTTCTGGGATTTAAAGCCTCCAAATGTAGGCTAGTCTCCCACTGCAGTTTAGATGAAACTGATTGACAATCAGTTATTCTCTAATCTTTGTAGTAATGATCTTTGTAAGGGAGTTCATTGAAGTTGTTTGATTCAAAAATCTTTTGTTATTTCTTTCTTGCCAAATATTCTGGACACATGTAGCCATCGAGAGAAGTACTATGACTTTGTCATGTTTCGATAGGGTCAGATTAGGAATCTCTTGCATAATGTCTTGTAGTCTCCAGGCATTGAGGTCTGGGGCACTGAGGTAGAGACTGTGAACCAAAGGGTTCTGGAAAATCCACACTCAAAGAAAAAGTGGTCTCTGCTTTCATCTTCTAGGTGACAGAAGACACAATGCTTAGGAGAGGTCAGGAAAGTGAGTCTATCCATAGTACTTAGCCTATTTCTCATTGCCAACTAGAGCAGGAAGCTCACATTAGGTCTGAGTGCAGTATTCTAAACCAGAGTGGCCCATTCAACCTTGTTTTCTGGTCTTGCCCTAAATTTTCTAACTATCTTAGGGGTAATTTCTGAGATTAGGAGACCCCTCCAGAAATATGTATCCCTAGCCCCATGTCTGATGAGAGGAGGGATGTTAAGACTGGTTAACTCATCCACCGATAGTGTCTACCCTCCATTAGAGTTAATAGTTTGTAGCTTGGCATCCTTGGGGATGCGATGTAAGAGGGCAGTAGTCATGCTGTTAGAAATTAAGGGGCCATTTCCTGTCCAATTATCAAACCAAAAGGAGAGTTTATCACCCTCCCCTATTTGACAAGTTATATGCTGAAAAAGTTCTCCCCTCATCCCTAGTAGTTGGTTGAAGAACCAAGTATAGCTAGGCATAGGTTTTAGAGACCAGAAACTCCTACCTCTCAACATATAGGTATGCATCCATTTGACCCACAATGTTTCCTAATCATTTAGTATCCTCCAGATTCTTTTAGACATGAGGGTTCGGTTCTTTATAGCTAGGGATTCAATTCCCAATCCCCCTTCTTCTTTGGGTTGGCATATAGACTGCCAAGCTACCTTGTCCAGCCCTTTGTCCCCATTCTTTTTCCTCCACAGGAATTGTTTTATCAGCTTTTCTATTGTTTTAGAGAGGCCTTTGGAGAGGAATATATAAGAGCTCCAATAGGTGCTCATAGACAAAATAACAGACTTGAGGAGCTGGAGTTTACCCCCATAGGATAGAGCTTTGTTGGTCCACAATCCCAATTTTTTCTGAATTTTTTTCTATTAGAGGAAGACATTCACAAAACCAGAGACGCTTAGAAGAGATAGGGATCCCCAAGTAGTTGCGTGGAGGAGGTTTAATTTCCATTCCAATTGCTTGAGCTAAGACATTTGAGAGATGAGAGGCACTCCTGGAGAGAACAATGAAACTTTTGTGAAGATTAGTACATAATCCAGACATCGCTTGAAATTGAGTAAGAGTATCCATCAGGAGAGAAACCGACTGGAAACTAGCATGGCAAAGAAGGATCAGATCATCTGCAAAACATAAATTGGTTAGTGAAATCTTTTTGCATTTCGAATGGAATCCGAGCCTTGGCTCCTGAGATATGTTGTGTTTAATCAATTGAGTCAGGACTTCCATACATATGAGGAATAGATAAGGGGAGAGAGGATCCCCCTGCCTAAGACCTTTCCTCCCCTTAAACAAGCCTGTAGGGCTTCCATTTACTAAGATCCCATAGGAAGCAGTAGAAATACATTGGCTGATCCAATTAAAGAACATTGGGGGAAATTTCATTTCCTTCAGCACCTTTAGTAAGAATCCCCAGTTAATACTATCAAAGGCTTTCTGTAAATCAACCTTAATGGTGCAATTCTGGGAGGACCTCTTGCAAGTATAACCTTTTAGGAGTTCTTGAACCAATAGGATATTATCTCCACTATCCCTACCCGCCAAGAATGCCCCTTGATTTTCACTAATGAGAAAATTCAAGACCCCCTTCATTTTATTAGCCAAAATCTTGACTATGATCTTGTATAAGAAGTTGGTGCATGAGATAGGTTTGAAATCAGTCCAAGATTCCGGGCTGTGGTTTTTAGGAATTAGGCAAATGAATGTTTTGTTGATTTCCTTAAGAAGAAGTCCTTTGAAAAAGAATTCTTTCACTGCCTCTTTGATAAGTCCACCCAAGCAAGACCAAGTTTTCTGATAGAAGAAGCCATTCAAACCATCCGGTCCAGGTGCTTTAGATCCATTCATACTAAATACCACCTGGTCGATTTCCTAATCCGTAACAGGGCTAGTCAATCTGTAGGTTTCATGGTCAGGAATTTTGGAAGTTACAAAGTGACTAAGGTTGAAGTCCTGCCCAGAATGGGAAGAGTCTGACCCTAGAAGCTTACTATAAAATAATAAGGCCTCCCTTGCTACCTCTTCTTGACCAAACACCTCCCTGCCATCTTCAGATTTGATGGAGTTAATTCTGTTAGTATGCCTGCGGGCTAAAAGGGTATTGAAGAAAATTTTGGAGCATTTGTCCCCCTCCTTAATCTAGGAGATCCTAGATCTTTGTTTCAGCAATGAATGTTGGTTTGCCACCACCTCCAAATATTTCTTAAGAGCCTCCTTTTCAGCTATAGCTACATTTGCATTTAAAGGATTTTCAGTCATAGCTTACTGTAAGGAGTGAAGTTTGGCCCTAGAGAGGTCAATCTCCTTGGTCAGATTATGCCCTCTCTTCTAATTAAGGAGCTTCAATTCATGCTTTATAGCTTTAAGCTTCTAGATACATATGTATTGCTTGGTCCCATAACAACTAAAGTCCATCCCTTTCTGAATGGCATCTTAAAAGCCCTCCATATCAATCAAGAAATTATTGAATCTAAAGGGATTCTGTGATTTTTGGGAGGAGAAAAGATCCATAAGCTTAATAGGAGTGTGGTCCGAAAAACTAGGGTCTAGGAATTTAGCATGGCTGAGAGGAAAAGAGGAGAGCCATTCCCCATTGACCATTAGTATGTCCAGTTTTTTCCTAATATGCCAATTAGCACTTTGCTTGTTGGACCATGTATATTCATGGCCTGTAGCCCATAGTTCTATCAGCTCAACATCCTATATGCAATCATATAGATCGGTAGTATAATTCCGTAGGTTATAGTTCCCCTCAGTGTATTTGGATTTTTTGTTATTATTATTATTACTAGATTTTGATATTATTATTATTATTATTATATGTTCTATGTTTTTTTTATTAGAGTTATAAACTTAATTTTTGTAAAATTAAATATCTAAAATCTAAATTACTATAAGAATATTCAGTAAAATACTAAGATATATAATATTCATACCCTTATAAATTTTTTTAAAGTCATATCCTCATAAGTCATTTTATACATAAACAACTAATATTAAACGACTAATTTTACCAAACATTAAAAGACAAATAGTCAATACAATTTGCTGGTCAAATCAACTATCAGCTAACTGCTAATGCAATCAACTGATTGCCAAACAGGGCCAAATACACACATACTAGCCTTTACTGCAATTTCATTGACAATACGTTAGTAATCACTCATGAAATTGATCTCCATATCTGGTTTGTAGAAAATCGATCCAATTGAGAGCAAAATGTAGAGAGACATATGGTGCGTAACTATTTATGCGGACTACAGGAATATAACTATTTTACCTGGGCAATAAACCAGAGCGCTAACTATGAATTTGGTGCTAATTGACCTGTACTTTGCAATCATCATCTCCAATGGGTCCGATGCGAGTCCAAAAGAGCAGCCAAAATTCGATAGTTGGCTCTTGGAAATCATCTACAAGTGAGTACACAAGGGGGACAAGCATCCGATGTGGTTAACACGGCATTGTACATCATTTTGGTCTCCTTTTCCGGATCTTTATGTCAATCTCCGTTTTGATCTTTTGTATTTTTCAAGCTGTGAGGAGATTCGAAAATTAGTTGATGAGGGTGATAATTAAGTACCCTTTAAATTACAAAGATTTGGCAAGGTGCTCCTTTTTCTCCACCTCCCAGCTCTCATCTTCCGGCCCCCACTTGGAGAACAAACAAGATGTATTGTAGAACATCAGAAGTGAGTGGTCCACCAAAGAAGTGGTGTCTTCCCCATTTATCCTAATCATTATGTTCTTTGGTTTTGTTAGTTATGATGCTTCCATCTTTATCTTTTTTATTTGATATGTAATGGTTGAAGTGTATCCATATTGTTGATCATTTGGAATTCTAACTTTTAACTCCAGAGGACCCCCACTTGCTATCACAAAAATTTATATGATTGAATTTCCGCACAAGATTTTTTAATGTATCAATATACCATTGATAAAATTATCGAGAACTATTTGAAATTATTAATTTTGTGAACGTAGTTCTATTTTAGCTTTCTTTGATACTTATATCAATTATATAATTAAAACTCAAATAAAATATGCAAATTTTATCATTTTGTGATGGAGTTTTGTTAATTTTTTAACAAAAAATATAGTTTTATGAATTATACTCTAGAATTTGTAATTTGAATTTAAATCTAACGTAACTTGAAGTTGAGTTAGATCTATTAGAACTTATACAAAATTCCGTGTCATAGTTATATTAGGAGTTCAATACAATATTACAATTAGGGTGTATCTTTTTGTTGTACCATAGATCTGTAATGTATTAAATTTTACATTCCTTACCTTTTATGTATTATGAATTATACTTATGTGACATATTAAATTAATATCTTTTCAGTAATTTAAAATTTTTGTTTATATACTTTATTTGTTAATTAAAGATATGTTATCATCTTTTAACGAAAATTGGCTTTTTGTGAGTGCAATTTTAACCAACATTTTCCCACGAAGGCAATGAAAATTTAACAAAGACCATCCACTACCTGATTTATCACTTTTTTCAAATCTATATCATAAGCTCATTATGGCGATAATGGAAAACGAGAAATAAAATCTAGTAGCTAAGCTGCTGTTTCAGGTTATGGTCATGAACAATAAGTAAATACTGTAGTATCTCTTTTAGAGCAATGAGGGTGCACAGTTTAAAGGTTAGAAAAATTAAAAAGATCGACTCTAGTTTATAGACAGAATATTTTCTCTTAAGGACTATAATGTCCAAATCAGTTGGATTATAAGCCCGCTTTATTGTGACAAGGAGCTGGGCACAAAATGATGAAAAAGAGCCCATTTGATAAATGATCACAGTATAGCAGTGTAAAAGCCTGTAATCTATTTTGATTCGTCTCGTGATACGTACACGTTTGTCCCCTGCCCTTTCTCATGTCCTTCCGTTAAAACGCCTGACAGCTGCCTTCAAAATCATTACTCAGTTTAATTTACTCTTCTATGCGAGCTAGTTTGATCGTTTCCTAAAGCAAGAAAAGCATCACAACAATGATATGTTTTAAAAAAGGTTATGTATTTCGATGATTTCCATTGATCAAGTGTATTAATATATACAAGTGTGAAGTATAACAATAAGGCAGCACTGCAAGAAAAATGGAATTTAGCGACGAAATAAGTCGGCGAAAAAATGGCTGTCAGTAATAATTAGCGATGAAGTACAGAGTTTTCGTCGCAAATTTACCGACCAGCTCCTGTTCCGTCGCTATATTTAGTGATGGCAATTTTTGTACTATCGGTAAATTTAGCAACGGTAGATCTGTTTCGGTCGATAAATTTAGCAACGGATAAGTTGATTCCGTCGGTAACCTTACTTACGGATATCACAATCTGTCGATGAATTCACAACTAACTTTACCTACGAATATTGACGGGTCGTCGATAAATTTATTGCATTTTACCGACGAAAGTTGGTTGTCCGTAGGTAAATTCACTGTATTTTACCAATGTATTTTGTTTGTCTGCCAGTAAATTTACCGATATTGTTTTTTTAATTTTCCCTACATTTAATTTTATTTGATAATGTTATAATTGATGTATAATTTGTACAGTTATCAGTTATCTGTTGATACTATTTTGATTTGTTTCTACATTTAATTTGTTAAAATAGAAAATTAATTGATAATATAAAGTAAAAATTATCTTAATTGATAATAAAAAATTATTATCTACAACAATAAATATTTAATTCATACAACATGATTATAACTACGCTATTTATTTAGTGAATGCGGATGCTCTGAATGTTGAGATGAGGTGTTGCCCTTCCCCTTTCACTCATCTATCTCATTACGAGTTGAGCTATGTACTCTATTAACTGTTGCAACTGAGTTATCAGTGCCTGTACTATACTCCGAAACTCATGGACTTCATTTGATGCGGACCACCTACTAGATGTTGCTGTACTGGATGTAGAGGATTGCGAATAACATGTGTTCACAAATGGACTTAAGTTGAAGATTCTTCCACGACGGTCCCTACCATCCACTACATGAAGATAAATTTGACTCTCATCAACATTTTTAGACAGTTGAGACTGTCGTTGAATGATTTCTTGTATTTGGTCATATCAGAAGGCAAAGTCTATGTTAATAAGTAATAATTATTAAGCATTAATATTAAAGCATAAATTTCACATATATTTAGTTATCTACATTTGGTGTTGACGAATGTCACACCGGCATGCTTCTTAGTGTGAGTATGCAAAAAGAGCTGACGAGGTGTAGGCCCCCTACCCATAAACGTTTCCTGCATCAGAATAAAATGTTATAAGTAAACTATAATTTACAAAAATTTCGGTAGAATTTTTATGATATTTACCCCCCGTTAAACAAAGAAAGTAACTCAACAACACAACAATATATGGCACCAGATATTTATAACATTATCATTCTCTATAATATACATATTTTCATTCCAAAATTCACACATCAAATTAAATTAAAAAACGTCAAAATAAAAAATCAGAATATAAGAGTAAAGTGTAGATACTTCCAAGTCTCTCTGAGTGCTCGTGATGGGTAATAGATCCTCTAGTGTATACGAGAAGACTCTCTGCCCTCGGTCCTCCGCGTCTATTAGTAAAATTAAACTTTGAAATAGACATTACCTTAGGTGATATCCAATACTGTTGCCAACGACTCCATATTTCTTCACAAATATAAGGAGGTCGTACACCAGTCTTGTGTATTGCACCAACAAAGTTTCTATAACGTATATGAGCTTGTCCTCCCATATTTTATAAATAATCACGTCAAATTTAGAATCCAAAAAAATTATTTATGAAAAAAAGAAAAAACATACGATAAGTACTTGTAACCTGTAATATTTATCTAATTGATGTATAAAAATTAATTAAAAATACAAAAAATGTATTTTTTCATTTTTGTACCTCAAACTCCTAATAATAAAAATCCCTTGTCGCTTGAGAGATATTCTTTCATATATAACTCTCAAGATCAATCTTATCCTTGAATTTGGATGTCACGTTTCTTAAGCACGGTTCAGACAAAATCAACCTAATATAAAAACAAATTTATATCAGTTTTAAATTTAAACTTATAACCTAATTATAAACATATGGTGTTTCGTGTATTTTCACTTACAAATTGTTGAAAATTACAATGTAAGTTCTTCCATTAACTCCCTCAGCTTTAGGCTAGGGGCCACCTCATTCATCTGCATCGTTTACCCTAATATCTCTATCGGTATAGGGGTAGTGGATGGTGTAGTAGCAAATACGGAAGGTGATGCCTTTTTTAGAAGTGTAGTAGCGGGAGGTACAATATCTGATTCTGTGTAGCTGTAGAATGTGATGCTTCACTTGGAAAGTAACTGGCTCCAAATCGTGATTTGACCTTGGTCGCATCATATCCTATTTTCTCTTTGGTGACATATTTTAATCTGAAATTCATATTTTATTGAATATTCCAGAAATATAACAATTTCAATTCAATATATAACAATATATTGTTGATTTAATAATTGATTTATTGAATATAATATTCTATTATATATACAAATTAATCGCTATCAGCACTTAATTGTAAATCAAAATCATCATCATCTTCTTTTTCTGAAGAATTAAAATCAAACTCAGGTTCCTCTTCAGATCTCTCTCCCTCCTCATCCTCTCTAGATGAAATTTTAACATATTCATTATTTGGATCGTTTAAAGGTTCATTCTCATCATATGTAACAGATGCATTTATTTCATAAACATCTTCTTGAAATGCTTTACTTTCAATTCTCTGTTCTCCTTTTTTATGTAATTCAAAAATACCTCTAGGTTTAACTTTGCAAACGGTCAACCAATCTGACTTATCTTGTCGTAAGCTAGGAAAATGGATATAATACACCTAGATCACTTGCATTGCCAACACGAAAGGTTAAAATTGTCTAAATCTTCTTCATTAGTTGATTTCAACTAGATCATATCAACTATGCACTTTTGTACTAACATTTGGAGTTGGATCATACCAGTCACACTTAAGTATCACACTCCGCTTTGTTGGCAATGTAGGGTACTTAATTTCAAGTATCTCAATAATTTTACTATAGTAATCCATTAATTCTCCCTGTATGCAAACTCTACTATTTACTGTTGTCGTGTCATGACCATGATATTTGTATGATATTTGTATCAATTAACGAAATACACCGAATATGATTTAACAATTCGCAAAGGTCCTTTCGGAAGATCATATATGAACTTGCTCTCTATTGAATTTTCTAAGGCTTATACAAAAGAAATAATCATATTAAATAGTATAATGTCATTTGAACACTTTAATTTTATAAATCAATCATTTCAATAATTGTAAGTGAAAACTTACACATTTCTTAAACCATCAAGAAAAGTATTTTTAACTTCTTTATTGATATCATCCTTTGTTTTCTTGGGCATTAACTCGTGTAACCATTTCTCGTATAATCTAAAAACATTATTATATATTTCAGTTGTGGATAACACTAAATTTCAAAACCCAAAGAATTAATTTCAAAATCAATTTCAACTTACTGCACGAAAGGTTAAACCTCTTGACAGTTCAATAAAATGTAACCATGGGCAATCTCTATTTCTTCCTCTGTTAACATTCTTCTTGTTGAACGTCTATATGTTTGTCTAGGATATGTAAAAATGGATAAGTTACCATCAGCATCACCCGTTCCTCCCCCATTGTCATTGTTAAGTCAAAATGACTTTACGTGATTAATAATTTTGATGACAAACAAAAAGAGGATAAATGAAAAGCATACGGAGAATAATTCTGTAAAGAAAATCAAACGAAAGATATCGCAGAAAATCAGACGGAAGATATCGCAGAAAATCAGACGGAAGATATCGCAGAAAATCAGACGAAGGATATCGCAGAAAAATAGACGAAAGCAGAAAGTAGACGGAAGCTTAAGTAAAAAGCAGACGGAACGAAAAACAGACGGAAGCTTAGTAAAAAGCAGACGGAATGAAAAACAGACGAAAGCTTAGTAAAAAGCAGACGGAACGAAAAGCAGACGGAAGTATCAGTCTAAGTTAGTTACAGAACTCAGCTGAATAACCGTTTCTTTAAAAAATCAAGAAGCAATTATCAAGAAGCAGTTGAAGACGAAGACTATAAATAAGAGGTCGGAGTCAAAGTTTCGAGAGATATATACGCACACGCACATAGACACAGACGCATACACGAGAGATATACATACGCATTGTGACGAGATTATTGTGCGATCATTGCAAGAGCAATATTTTT
>JAOTAX010000197.1:31121511-31140298 GCA_025629825.1 Erythroxylum guanchezii
TAATTAATTAAATAATAATACTATTTTAATTAATTATATTGTAATTAATTAATGAATAACAATATTTTAATTGATTAATATTTTTATTAATGAATAGTTGTATTTTAATTAATAATAATATTTTAATTAAATAAAATGTAATTAATTAAAATATTATTAATTAGCACCCCTAAATCAATGATTCTCATTCCTCTCAATTACTAAGGGAATGGAGGATTGACAAGAAGTGGGTAATGAAAATATTACCCCTTCAATAATATTTTGATGCCAAACACAAATTTTCATTCCATTCCCATATATTTTTTTTCATTACTCCCAACCAAGCACCCTGAGTTGTGTCATGCACAGAGAACTTTCAAGGAATTGGACTTCCGAATCACGTAAGCAAGAGATTTGGTGCAAACTCAGTAATGGAATTTTAAAGATGAAAGAACAGATCCGCCAAGCTTCGTCAACATGTGCATTGAAGACCTGCGCTGTCTTTGTTAAAGCTTATTGGCAAGGGTCATATACTACGTTAACGTTCGTAATTTGATCTATGTTGTTTGAGCTCTATGAGCAAGCAATTGAATTCGGCTTTCACATCGAATAAAATGCCATTTGATGTCCTATGACACCTGCCCTAACCTTATAAAATGTTTCTTACACATGTTGGACCCAAGCAGTCGAGCTCTAGAGTTCAGACAATCAAAATGTTCTTCAGTTCCTGTCCATTCTTTCACCTACCAGACAAGTGACAACTTCAGTGCGGGTGTATAATGCGTAACGAGTTACCGACTCAGCGACTGCAATTATGTTGATTTGATCAACATCACGTAACCAATACCAAGTTTACTGGTTCCAATTCTAAAGACGTCACAGGATCTCGTGCAATCAAATCAAAGTTTGCTTTGAATTAACAGCTGTTCATGCCTCTTTTCACTTTGAGTCCATTGTTTAGTTTTGATTAAAAGTGCGTAAGACGTTACCTAATATGTTATAAATTAATTTTAGTATCACTTTAATATTTATAAAATTTTATTAAAATATTAATTTTAATATTAAAAAATTAATTAATCCCAAACACAAAAGCCAAAAAAAAAAAAAAATCCCATTCGAAATTCCTCCATCACCTTATTCTCTAATCATCAAATCCAGCGCCTTTAGGCTAATTCTCGTCACCAATCCCAGTCAACGCACGCTGTCTCCGCATCCTCCGCCTACCCCCACTCCATTCATAATAGCCCGTTGCAGTTAAGCTTGTAGTTGCAGGTTGCCTCCTGTGCTCTCCCTACCTGGGCTTCCGTTGTTAGTTGCACTTCTCTCGCCTCTAACTCTGCGCTTTGGAGAGTGGCCTTTTGTCTCAGGCAGAATCGGTGTACGTTGACTCGGAGTTGGGTGACGGGAATATTGTGACAGCTGAGTTGCAGAAGCTGTGTGACTGACGAGAGAGATCTTCTTTTTTCCTGGAATGATTGATTTTAACCGATTAAAAACCATTAATATAATATTTTAACAATTATAATAATAAAGACAGTTATAAAATTGAGAAAAGTATCAATGCTAAATTAACAAAATTAAGTTCTAAAATATAAATAATATTATTTTATAAATATTAAACTATAAAGTTAAATCTCTTTAAATTTTATGTATTAACGTGACTTAAACTGTTGTTCTAACTTAAAGTTGAATCTCTTTAAATTTCAAATTCTAATTTACATAACAGTATTCAAAACTCTGATACGGAGAAGTTTGACGCCAATAGGGATCCTTTTGATTTAATCAAATCACGGTGGATTTGTAATTTCGATTCTAATTGTTACGAAATGGGAATTAAAATTTATATGCATCATAGTAAAACAAATTTTTAGCAATCAAGTGAAAAAGAAAAATACGTTCTCAGAGTTACTAGAATGAACTATATATAATCAGTTTCGAATTATTTGGAATTTGTAAGCCGTCAATATTTCAATTATGCGTATGAGACAAACAGTAAACTCAAAATTGACAGCATCCACTTCAATGTTAAAATTCAAAAATCTTGTTTGTGCGGTATTCAAAAGCCGTCAATATTTCAATTATGTGTATAAGACAAACAGCACACTCAAAATTGACAGCATCCATTTCAATGTTAAAATTCGAAAACCCTTGGTGTGGTGTGATAGTGATACGTGCTAAGTGGTGTGATAGTGATACGTGCTATTTGACTATACAGTAATCCTTTTATACATATATAGTTTTAATAATCTTTATTATTAAATTTTGATAAATTTATAAATTAATTGATCAAATTTTTAAATTAAAATTAAAATTAATTAATTATTATTAGACATTGTTTTCAATTAAATTTTAATCTCTTTAATAAGTAAAGAAAATCTTCTTCTTTAATTTTATTTTAATTTATTTAAGTTCAACAAAAGTCTGATTCCTTCAAAGGAAACTCATAATAGCTTGTAGATTTTACTCAAATATCTTAAATGATTGCAGTTGTTTCACGATCTTCCCACACAAAAGTTAAACCTGAGATTAAGGACGTTGAATTCATGATTGAATCAATAAGACCACATGTAAGCCCTGTTTATAAAATAAAGATATCAACTCCATAAATTTAATGTCTGAATATATCTTCAAATAACAAAATCAAATATGTCCCTCAAAGACAGTTTAAAGGATGGAACAATAAAATTTGTTTTTAGGGAGAATTTTTGGTCTAAGTTTAAGATTCCTAAAATACTTTGAGCTGTCGTCGCCCGTCGCATCAGATTTTAACATGAAACATAATTTTATAACGATTTAATATCACTTAATTTTTAAATTTTTATTTTATTAATTTTTATTTCATTTTTAAGTTGTCGATGTTGGTACTTGTCCAGTAATAATGATCAGACATCTCAATTATACGCCTGTTCTAGAGAAATGATTATTGAACGAGAAAGTTTAAGGAACTTTGGAATCATATGAACTGAATTATCCCACAACCTACAGTAACAAAAGATTCGTTTAGAAATTGAGCCACCAGTTGGAGTTCAAGTTTAGCCCCACATCGAGCCAAGTAGCCTTCCACTTTCTCCATTCTGGGCCACACGCATAACTCACCAAAACCACATGTCCTCTGAGTGAAAGACGTTTGTGCAATATTATATTGCAAGCTCTTCCTTTTGTTTCTTTCCTGTTGAGGGGATTCTTGGACCAATTATACCCCACCTTTCTGGCACAGCCTAGGAGGACAATAGTTGGTATTTATTGTAACTTAGTCAACCGAACTTTATAATGACATATGTGTAATGTATGGAATGACTTTTGTAATTATAATTACATAAATATACAATTTTCATAAATAGTTTAGAGTTATTTGATTCCACTTATATGGTTTTTAGTTTTCTTTTTTATCCTTATTTTTATCTTAATTAAAAATAAAATTTTATTTATATCTTAATTAGAGTTAGCTTGATTCGCCTTGACTCGACTTAATGTCATGACTTAGGTATAGATTAAACATACTTTATAAGATTTTTGAAAGAAAAGTTGACTCAATTATTTTTCCTAAAACGGTGTTATTTAATGTAAATATATAAAGTAACATTATTTTAAATGGCACAAATGAATCTGAGATCAAATTTGAACTTTACAATTCAAATTCAATCAAATTTGTGACTAAATTCTAGCAAGATTGCCTTTATTTCTTTACACAACATAGTGTTGTAAAATATTCTCATCATTCAGCTCTAAGAAAGAACCCTTCATTTATTTATACAAGATCGTGTTGAAACAGAGTTGGGAAAGGTTGAAGATCTACGTAAACCCAATTCCCCTTTTCTTCCAATTCTTTTTGTTTAATTATATTCGACGTTGGGGCAACAGTGCATGTGGTTCAGGAGACAGAAAGATGAAGTCAGGTGCCGCTACATACAAAGTGGAGGCTCACTGGACGATAGTTGAAACTTGAAAGAATCTTCTGCATGTTTGATCTTTTTTTTTTACAGCATGTTTGATCATTTAAAAACAAAGAATTGAAAACAATTTGAAGATTGTGTACGAATTGTACTGTATGTAATAAAGTAATAATGAATCCACCTGTCTTCTTGACTTTACCTTTGTCTGACGATGGAACTGTAATTTACTGAAGGATTATATTAGCGTTTAAAGTAGGCGTCATGCTGCTCTTAACATAAGAAACTCATTTCTGTCTTAAAAAAGGCAAGTTTTCTTATACTTTAACCTTGACATAACTGTTGTAGAAGATGTACAAGAATATAGTTTGATGTTCCTCGTCCGATATGGACACGGCTCAGCTGGTCCTCAAACCACAGTTTTCTCAACTTCATCGACAAGATATTTTATTGTGGTCTAACTATAATGATTAATAAACTGATAGGTGAAGGAAGTACATATGTTCATTATTAGGAGACTGACAGGTGAAGGAAATGTATTCAGTGGACTAACAGATGAAGGATTGCAATCATTTTCCGCACCCGTTTGTTAGTGCCCATTTTTGCTGTAAAGCCAAACTTGTCATGTGCCTTCAATTTCTTCTTATGTTCGCAGGCCTAAAGACGAATAGAAAAATGCACGGTAGTTATTTCCAGGAAACTTTTAGCGCTTGTTACTAAAATGTCACACATTAAATGCAAATGGCAAGTAAATATAATGTTGTATGAACCGCAAAACAAAAATTTTTAAAAGATGATCTTGAATTCCCTCAAAAAAAAGATGATCTTCAATTTAATATACTCTCACATCTAAAGGAATTGCACACTACATACTTACGACCTGTGTTATCAAACCCGGATCGGACCGGCTGGTCCGATCGGTTCGACCGGTGACCGGTCGGCTATCCGGTTTAGTTAACCCTAAAAAATCGGTCTTAAATTGGACCAGTTCGAACCGGTGAAAACTGATCAATTGACCGGTCGAATCGGTCCGGTTCGATAATTTTTTATTTTATTTTATTTTATTTTGATATTTTTAATATTATATATAATTAAATATAATTATTGCATAATTATAACGTCATACCGGTTCGACCGGTGATTGAACCGATCAAACTGATGATTAATAAAGCTTTTGATTCGATGATCGGTCCAAATTTCAAAACACTGCTTACGACTCCACCCACAACATGTGGCCATAAGATAAGATATGTATGGTACTCTTAACAATTTATTAACAAAGGTTAATTTAATTCAGGAGGAAGGCAGAGGAGACAAAACGTCTGCTATCAAAACGGACACAGATTAGCTAGTACACTATTGGCGATCAAAATAAATCATTGACGACGACGTCATTCACGTTCAAATTACAGCACCGCGTGGACCCTAACAATAAAATTCCCATGACCTTTTAGATTACGAGAACTTCTTATACAATATTATAAGTTTACCAACTTGAAGTCAATGATACAATTTGGTGCAAGTAATCTTATTAGTGTTTAATGGGACATAACTTCTCTAATTGTAGGGAAAAAAAAAGGTTCATGAACATAACTTCATTATCCAACCCATCCCCCACTCTTATCTTTACCTAGTTTAAGAGTAATAAACACATATATAGAGTCGAACTTTGTCCCATCAAGCACTGATAACTTCGTTGAACTCTGGGGTCTCCCAGCCAACCCCCTTTACTTTTACCTTTATTCCAAGGAAAAATCAAATCAAAAAGAATCATCGGCATCATCAGAAAGAATACAAATCACAAAACCCATATATTATTTAAGTTTTTAATTAATTTAACAAATTCTTTATTTTTTAAAAATTTTCTTGTATTATTAAAATATTGCAAAATATTTTCTTAAATTCTCGTTAAAAATAACACTACAAATATATTGACCAATTAAATATTATTGACAAGGCAACCTAATTTAGCTAACTTTAATTAATCAAACCATACTCAACTAATAATTTAAGACAATTATAATAAATTATTAGTTTAAGTTGAATTTAATTAGAGTTGAATCAAATCATCATATATTAACAATATTTGATTGGGAAGTTCACTGTTACTTTTTAATAAAAGTCTAAGAAAAATAAATTTAAAAATAACAAAGAATTGTTTTGGAGTGTTGTAAAAAATAGAAAGTTTTTCTTAAAGTTACTTAAATAATAAGGAAGTATTGTATCTTCTACCCTTATAAATAGATAGTAAGTAGGAATACAAAAAAAAAGTATTAAACTATAATATTGGCATTTTATCATGCTAGCATTTCCACATTTACATACCATTCAACCAAAAATTAAAAATTTCAATGTAAATCTAATCTATCTAATAAAACATAAGATTTAAACTTATCTTTATAAAATACAAAGAAAAAATTGCGTATAATTGATAATTCTCTCAAAACGGGAACTCTTGTACACTAAACAATTCTATCTATGAGTATTATAAAATAAAAAAATATAAAAAGAGTTATTAATAGTTTTTAAAAATTAGAGAACATTTGATGAAATGCCACATCTGAATTTATCCCAAAATGAATTACCATTGGACAGGTAATTACAAGTTTATCGAGAATTTGCTAAGAAAATGTGGAAGTTGAAGTTGTTCGTAATCTGTTTTACTAATGATTGGGGGTCATGTTAAGAAATTCAATTGCCATAAATTTTTTTGTGGTGAAAGAAATGGGGCGTACTCCCATCGCATCGCACTTAAAAATTTACCAAAATCGAGAGTCTCCTTTCCTCATAAAGCTTGTGGTCCCCATTTCTCAATTCTCAGTTCTCCTTCTCCCTATATAAACAGAAGCCACTTCGGTTTTGGCTTTATGATATGATTTCAACTTCGCATTTCTTGCACCATCTCCTGCTATGCTCTGCTCTGCTCCTCCCACATAGCATACACTCTTATCCTTGGTCGTCTTCGCTTATTCATTTGATTCTTTCTTCTTCAGATTTAAAAAATAAAAATAAAGGTCCGATTTCTTAGCTACGCCAATCAGCTGTTCTCGACTCCATCCGTTTCAAGGTAATATTGTTACTTGTTTATTTTAAAGAACAAATCACTTTCCTTCCCTTCTGTTTCGAGTTTCGACCCCATTTTTCCCTTTTCTATTGTTTGTTAAAGGTTTTAGTTGGTTGGTTGATGGTCATCTAAATCGCGTTTCCGAACTCTGTCAGGTAATTTTCCTTTTCGCCTTTCTGTTGATTCTTTTTGTTTATTCAGAAACAAATCCAATGGAACAAAGCGGAGTCTTCTGGAAGAGAAACACAACATGCTCTGTTTCTCCCTAATTTTCTCGGCAGCCAAGCGAGCTGAGTGTTCGCTTTGTTAAGAAGACCTTAGTGAACCGTGTTTGGCTATGGTTGCTAACGGAATGAATTAGGCAGTTATTGGACGCATGCATCTTGTTTTTCCTCTTGATAAAAAGATACAAGTCTACAACTACAGTAACGTGATGGATCTACTGTTTGCTTGATATCGACTTGTGACCTATTCATTATTGGGCTGTGTACGATAAATAAAATCTCGGCAACGAGTTATTTATGCGAGACAAAAGTCGTAAGGCAAAAGCCTATTGTGGTCTGTTAATCGCGGTAGAGTTATGTGGATTTTTTAATTGTTATTGTTATGTGATTGAATGCCCTGTATCTGGTTGCGTGTGCTTATCTGCAGCCCTTTTGATTGATTATTCGTTTGCTTGAACTTGATCATATCACAATTCTCTGAATTCTGGATTGTTTAAGTGAGTAATTCTTTTTTTTTTTTTTTCAAATCCAGTTGTCATGTATGCCTCCTGAAGTATTTCTTTGAGGCCTGCATGTGGAGTGCACCTTTCTTGTGCGGCGCTTGTTAGTCCTTGAGAATAAAAATAATAAAGGTTTTTGCATAATAGAAGACCTGAAAATGAAAAGAAAAGAATGAAAACGCGTATAATTGGCCGAGTTAGCTGGGTTTTTTGGTGATTATATTGTTCAGCCTCTCGTTTTCTCATGATACTTTTAATTTTTTGCAGTGAGAGATGGTTGCCTTTGGGAAAAAGTTGAAGGAAAGGCAGATTCAAGAATGGCGGGGGTATGTTTTATACATGTAAACAGATGGGAATATGCTTTGTCACTTTAAGCATGTTTTGAGAAAAATTACGTCAAACCTTTTGTTTATGAAGATTAAAATTTTGAACTTTTTTTCCATTCGTTATTTCTGAGGAAGCTGGTCACTTGAAGCTTGTTTTGAGAAAATAAATGTTAAACCTTTTGTTTATTAAAATAAAAATTTTGAACTTGTTTCCATTCATTGTTTCTGAAGCAGCATCCTAGTTCCAACGGTTGACTTGTTTTTGTCATTGTATTGTTAGCTAGAAGAACTGAAAATACTTGGTCAGTGTGTAATCTGTCTGAAGTCAATAATCTATCTGCTGTGACAAAAGATTCTGTAGCTCTTCTGTGACTGGTGTAATGCTAATGATCACCTTCCTTGGCCTTTTGGAAACCAAATCATCTAGGCTTCTTTTAGTTATTATTACTGCTTTTGAAATAATATTTTAGCAGAAAAACAGTGATCCGAAGGCATCAGTTAGATGGAGAGGAAAATTGTCTTTCATAATTTTGGATATTTATATCTGCTCTGGTGGAGATTCTAAAATGTTTCTTTATACTCTCTTTTTAAGCTATGCAGCCTACTGAATAATCTAGTTTCCTTCAGGTACTATATAAACTACAAATTAATGAAGAAAAAAGTTAGACAATATGCTCAGCAAATTGAAGTTGGAATACAAGATCGCAGGCATGTTCTGAAGGATTTCTCGAGAATGCTGGATAATCAGGTGCAGATACTATGCAGACAACATACTTATAAAGAGGATTATGTATATGTTTATGCATGTTATCTTTTATGAACTTAATGTGGATTTTTAATATAAAAGGATTACATATTGCGTCATGCATATAGACAAATATGTAGACCAGATATCTTAGATGAAAAGCATATGGTTTTTGATAACTTTCTCTGTGCTGACTGATCATTCAATTTTTAGGAGTTATGTTTTCCAGTCTCTAGATTTTTAGATATAAGTTCTTACTGGGTTGGTTTCTAAATCACAATAGGCCACATAATTGCATTTTTTTAATCCCCAAAAGAACACAGAAAGAGAATTCTTTTTATAGGAAAGTGGTATTTGGAAGGTTCCACAAGGCGTTCGAAGTCTTATTATAGGCTGTCAAATAAGCTAGAGCAAAGACATGTTTCCGAATCAAACTCATACTATGGTCTCTGCAAATTCTAGTGTGTCATTTGACAGCAAATTCTAGTGTGTCATTTGACGGTCCATTTGCTTCTTGTATGTTCTTCTGATATGGTTAAGATGGAATTATGGTTGAAGTATGGGAGATCACAGGCAATATTAACTCTTGGTCAAGTTGCATTCACTTTCATGTGTATGGGTAGTTTACTTATATGCCTCTGTACATGCATGAATGAACATGGTCCACTGGTCTAATCATTCACGATCACATCTGTACATTAGTATAATTTCTTGCGTATGCTATGTTTTCAAAAGGTCAACAGATGTTCTTAGAAAAGAATTACAAATTTCACTTTATTCCAGATCGAGAAGATTGTCCTTTTTCTGTTGGAACAACAAGGATTACTAGCAAGCAGGATAGCAAATCTTAATGAACAACAGGATGCTCTAAAGCGGCAAGATCCTGATATTGCTCAATTATCCCAGTTAAGAGAAGCTTATAGAGAGGTGGCTCGAGATCTTCTTAAGCTTCTGTATTTTGTTGAGATGAATGCCATTGGTCTGCGAAAGATACTGAAGAAGTTTGATAAACGGTTTGGTTATCGATTCACTAATTATTATGTTAAGACCCGTGCAAATCATCCATATTCACAGCTACAGCAAGTATTCAAACATGTGGTAATAAGCCGAAGGCCTCTATTGTTTTCTCTTCTAATTGAATGCTGGGGAAATTTTAATGGACCTTTCTCATTCTTATGTTGAAGAAAAAGACATGCTTTCTGCATTGAGACTAAAAATGCTGACTTTAGGGTGTAGGAGCTGTTGCTGGAGCTATATCTCGCAATCTTCATGAACTTCAGGAGCATCAAGGAAGCTTCTTATCCATTTATGATCAGCCTGCTCTTCGGTTCCAGGTTTCTTTTCATCTTGTTCTACTCACTTGGCATTGGTTTGTTCACTTCTGGAGATTGAGTTTCAAATATGGATCTTCCTGTTGTTTATCGGCAGGATCCTGTCGTTGATTCAATGAAAGCAGCAGTGGATAGGTTGAGCCACTCAACGAATTTCCTTAACTTCCTGGCACAACATGCACTGATTATGCAAGAAGAGCTACCTTCTCCAACTGAGGAATATGTTGATGATCAAAGATACCATTTTATGTCCCTTCTTTTGAATTTAGTAAACACATTTCTTTATATGGTCAATACATATATCATTGTCCCTACAGCAGATGATTACTCCCTGAGCCTTGGTGCCCCGGCAACTGTTTGTGGTGTTGTGATTGGATCAATGGCTGTTGCTCAGGTGTTTTCTTCAGTGTATTTTAGTGCCTGGTCAAATAAATCTTACTTCAGACCTCTTGTATTCAGCAGTATTGTTCTTTTCCTGGGAAATGCCTTGTATGCACTGGCGTATGATTCTCATTCCATAGTCATTCTTTTAGTTGGTCGCCTTTTCTGTGGGTAAGCAAACTGCTGACTCTATATTTCCCATGGATGTCTAAAATTTTGGTAACAGGAACAGCTTCCAGAATGTGATATGTTGTTTATTTCAGTGTGGGAGAAAGCTATCTATTGTATTGTTCCTATTTAATCAATAAGTTAAATGTCATCTGGTGTTATAGGAAACTAATTTATCCTGGACATGGACAGAAATTAGATGACAAAGGGAATCGATCATTAGGGTATAAGAGAATTTGAAGCTTAGTGTTAGTTGAAGGGTAGTACGAGAGAATTCCTATGATGGAAGTCCCTGACAGAATTTCATGTAGATAGTGGAGATTTGTAGTTCTAAAGGCATTTTATATTTCTGCCCGTTATACTGGTTGACCTAATTATCTGTTATGGCATTGCAGATTGGGTTCTGCTAGAGCTGTTAACCGGCGATATATCAGTGATTGTGTCCCTCTCAAAATACGGATGAAGGCTTCAGCTGGTTTTGTTAGTGCCAGTGCCCTCGGAATGGCTTGTGGTCCTGCTCTTGCAGGCATGCTGCAAACAAATTTTAAAATCTACAAACTTACATTTAATCAAGACACTTTACCAGGCTGGGTTATGGCTGTAGCTTGGCTTATATATCTAATGTGGTTGTGGATCTCATTTAGAGAGCCTTCACTTGCAGTAGAGAGCAGTGTGGGGCCTCAATCTAGTACAGGTACGCTGACTTATCTCATTAGTGATTTCTTGATTGGTTCTTCAGATATTCCACTGTGCTGCCCAATTTTGTTATTGTTCACCAAATGACTTCATACCTTAAGCCTTTACGGGCTTTATCTGTGTGTAAACATGGTTTATCCCTGATAAATGACAGAACGAGTAGAAAATAATGCCCTAGAAGAAGGTCTCAATCAACCATTACTAATGGATTCAGAAGACAAGCAAGAAGATGAAGATGAAGATGGCGATGGGGAATGTGATGGCACTGATGAAGCTTCTGAAGAAACTCGGAAGCCAGCCACATCACTTAGATCAGCATACAGGCTACTTACACCTTCTGTAAAGGTACATACTAATACTTTAATGGTGATAATCAAAACTTATAGGATCTCATTAGTTGTAGTTACAGAAAGGCTGTGATGGTTATAGGTGCTGCCATATGATATGTATTGGTGCTGTCTTCTGACATGGCTAGATAGATACGGAGGGAATAGTGTAGAAACAGAAACAAAGAGTAGTCAAATAACTGTGCAGGTGTAAATTTTGACATACAAATATCCCACTATTGTATGGATCAATTCCTTCATTTGCTTTGCCTTATAAGTCTAGTTGCCGGTGGATTGCTTCTTTGGTGATTGTAGAATGAACATAGAATATGTCAACGCTTAGATAAAATCATTTATAAGTTGTAAATCTAGAGTTGCTAAACATCAGTAACTTCTATGAACTAGTCCTTCAGAAAATCACTTCTAAGGCTTAGAAATCACTCACAAGTCTAATAGTTATACTTAAAAAGGATCATACTTTCAAAGGTTTTAAACAAGATATTAAAACTTAATCTCATCCTCCATCATTTGGATAGTTCCTTGGGCGGATGGTATGCTGATTTGTATACATGTCAAACTTTAATGTGAAATAGTTTCTAGCCGTATAATTTATGCCTTTAGTACTTAATCATTTAAAGAAAAAACTAGTGAGATTCTTTTTTGTCTGTTATACCTTCTTATTTCTCATCATCTGTTCGCATTTAATCTACTTAAATAATGTACACAACTTTTCATCTAAATTTCTTGGTCATCAGGTTCAGCTATTGATATATTTCATGCTCAAGTATGTCATGGAGATTTTACTGTCGGAGTCTAGTGTTGTTACCACATATTATTTTGGTTGGTCTACTGGTGCGGTAGCAATTTTTCTTGCATCTATAGGATTAACGGTTCTGCCAGTGAACCTTGTTGTTGGTAGCTACATCAGTAACATGTTTGAAGACAGGTACGTATTCTTTCTAGATGCCTACATTGGGACTCTAGCCATAGCATTTTGTATAATATATCAAGCCGATTTGATGCACTAGAAGGTCTTATGATGGTGTACTGATTTCGTTGTTCTCATCTGTTGAAGGCAAATTTTGTTGGCATCAGAAATAGTGGTTTGCATAGGCATTCTCTTGAGCTTCCACATAGTATGGAAATACACTGTAGCTCAATATGTCATCTCAGGCCTTGTAATGTTTGTTGCTGCTGAGGTACTTGAAGGTGAGAAACACAACCTGATATTTTTTTGCGAAGGAAACTATGACCAGAGTTACATAGAAAAAGAGGGGATAGGGACAGGGGTGGTTGGAGGAGCTTCATTTAGGAGGACAGTAGTAACCAAAAATAGATACGTCTTGTACAAGAAATCCCAAAGGGATATTAAGATCTGAAAGTATGTTAATAAACACTTGCTAATCTGACTTTTTCTTTATATATTTCATTTCTCTATAAGCTGCCATATGTGATCAAAGACGGCTGAAGAAATTAATGAGCTTGTAGAAACACAAATCAGCAAAACTAGATAACACTTGGCAAATAATAACAATTAATCTACTCATCATAGTGATTGCTGCATCATATCTTGGCATAACTTATTGTCACGCCACTAAATAATCTCGTTGCTATCATTTTTAGGTGATACGGTACATAGTGTATTGAAATAAACGGTGTAAAAGAGACAAGGTAGGCTTCACGGGGGCATTAGGTTTCTTTCCTCACGGGGGTTCAAATATAGGCTATAGATCGGTTGCACATTGTTGCTTTGTGAAATTTGATGGATCTCATGAGCTTCTAATTAACTTCTGTACAGGGGTCAATTTGTCACTGCTCTCTCGAGTGATGTCATCAAGGTTATCGCGTGGAACATACAATGGTGGACTTCTCTCAACAGAAGCTGGGACCATAGCCCGTGTAATTGCAGATGGGACAATCACTTTAGCTGGTTACTTGGGGGAGAGTAAGCTCTTGAATGCTACACTTCTCCCTACACTCTTTATTTGCATAGCCTCCATTGTCGCTACCTGCTTTACCTACAACTCCCTCTATTGATTCACATTTTGTACTACCAAGTCATTTGGTTAGGAGTCCAATCCTTTTAATTTTTCTTGAGTTAATTACTTGAAGACCCCAGTGGTGTGACTGTTTCTCAAAAATCTCCCTGTAGTTTGAATTGACCTTTAGAGATTCTTTTGATTAGATAATTAGTCAAATAGGTCTTTCTTCAACATTCTTGCAGTAATTAAACTACAATTTCTGGTCAGTTATGTTAAAATAGAATTTGCTTCAATTATAATATGGAAGCGACAATGTTATAAAATCATGCTGTAAAATAGTACGGATTTATTTTCAGAACTGTCCGACTAGGGTGAACTTTTTGGCTAAATTCGAATCACAAGGGATTTTTTGGAAAGTAGTAGAACCATGTGGGGCCTTCAAGTAATTAACACTTCCCCCCTTCTCCTCAAATTCTGTTTTTTTGTATTAGTGTTTGTATATTGTAATTGAATGGCTTATTAGTTTCAATCAATATCAATAAAGTCTACAGCCTTATCTAAGTGGGGCTTCATAGTTGTGAATTGATGAAGGTGCCACTTGGTGGGTACAGGCCAAGTGTATGTGGATAAACAGAATGAGCATCCCTAAAAAAGTGTGGTTAAAAAATCTCTTCCCCTAAATACGAATAGTGTAAAGAGAGATTAAATACACTGATGTTTTTAATGGATTGGCATGTGGTCTCTACTGATGCAGGTGAAATTTGTATGAAGATACCAAAATTATTCTTTTGTTGAATTTCTCTTTCCTATGGCAAATTAGAGGTTTTAGAAACCTTGGATGGCCGAAAATATTGTTGTAGCACTTAATTGACTTGGTTTGAAATTAACTTTATAATTTATTTTCATGTTAATTTTTCAGTTCGGTTTTTAACTTTTCTATCGATTTAGTTTAATAATCTTTGTTGTTAAAAATCGATCGGTTTATTAATTAATTGACTAATTTTCATAAATTAATTATTTCTTATAAATTAAAATAACCTAAATAATTTTTATTTAACAGTTTTTTAAAATTAAACTTTAAATTTTTTGATGGTTAAGATAGTCTCTTTTAATTATTTTTTAAATTCTTTAATTTTATTCAATTTTTAATTGATTTTATAAAAGTTTAATACTGATTAATCTTTTAAACCTTAAATTTTTTGTCTTATCAATTTAACTTCTGGCCCAGTTTTTAATACATTGTTTGAAACTTTTGTTCTTATCAGTTTAACTTCATCTCGATTTTTAAAATATTACTTAGATGTGTTGAGATAATTAAAAATAGATGAGAAGTAACTTATTGATTTTAAGATTTTTATGAAAGTACAAATTTTAATATTTTAGAAGGCTTGAAATAAATCATAATACTTGTAAACATTCAAAGCAAATTTTAAATGAACAAAAATTTAGATAGAGTTAAGTTTCCATTTGTGTGATCATCTGTTACTACAATACTTTTTTATTAGACATGTAAGTCCTATTATATTAAATATATGTCATATGATATAATGAGAAATTTAAAATTTAAATTTTTTTAATATTTCTTAATCCATATTTAAAACTAATAAATATAAACTAACTCAAATAGTCTTTACTTAATTTATAATAATTTCAATTTTATTTAAAAAATCAATCCCAAATTTGGAAACAAACAACTAGAGAAGCAATTAGTTCGAAAGACCACCTTGAAAGAATTATATGTACATGAAAGACCAATTGAAAATAAATCAACATTGAACTTGATTTAATATACCATGCCAAAACTATAAAGATGGAGGTTTCTTGTTGATAAAAATACAAGTTTATGGAGATCTAAATCTAGTTGTGTTCAAACTTCAAAAAGGCCTAGACCTCTTGAAGCTAGAAGATGGAGTGCTGATATATGGAATAGTAAACACATTTTTTTTATCTAACTTTTGCTAGGTAATTTAATGTTTGATATCTCCTTGAACCACATTTGTGGATAAAGCTAAAATGGACATATCATAGTTATCTCCCCATGTCCTCGTTGTTTTTGACATCTCGAGTTAAGGTTATTGTTTTGATTGCTCTTCTTGAAATGAGATTTAGGCCATAAAAATGGAAACTCAATTGTAGGCTTGGTGTTCTCATTTTACATGAAGACATCAAAGAAATATAAAGAACACCATTATAAAACTCAGAGATCAATGTTTTTCTTTACTTTGTGGCTACTGTAATTGAGGATAGAAGAGGCGATTTCTTTTTTAATGGATGCATGTGAATAGGGGTGATGATGAGAAAAGAGGAAGGAGAGAGGTTGAAATATAGAAAAACAACGAACAAGATAAAGAGATAAAAGAGAAGTTATTAAAGACTTACCTAGTCATAAGGATACATAGTTAGAAGGAGAAGATGCCAAGGCATGGATTTTGATTTTGGGACTTGGGATTTTTAATTAAATTTAAATTTGTTAGTAGTAACTCTTTACAATTAAGTGTCTGGTGGGGTAGAAGATTTAGGATGAGATGAGCATATGATTAAGGAGATAGAATAGGAGATAGGGACAGAGGTAGAGATGAGATAAAGAAAAGATGCTAAGAAAATATCTTCTTGTCCACTTCTTTCATTATGACGTTACAATATATAGAGTATTCTTGTAACAGAATGACAACAAAGCTTTGTCTTTATCTAATAAATTCCTGATATTTTGAAGGAAAACACTTGATTCTAGAACCTTTCCAAATGTCAGTGGTAGACTGAGGCCCAAAAGGTGAAATTGTCTTAGATGAGTTTGTAACATTACTCCCCTCTATGGAAACAACCTTGTCCTCAAGGGAAAAATGAGGAAAATCACACTGGATCTCATGAACTGGTTCCCATGTAGCATCAGAATTAGGTTGCGATTCCCATTAGATTAAAACCTGTGAAACTGAATGGCCTTGTTAGAGAATTTGACGATAACCTAAAACCTTGGCAAGAACCACTGCTGGTTTGTCATTCACAAAAACAAACGAAACTGGAGATCATTGAATAGAAGGATCTCCTTTGTAGAGATTAAGTTTGCAAATATGAAACACGTTGTGGATTTTGGCGGTGTCAGGTAGAGCAAGACGATAAGCCATTGGTCCGATGTGAGCTAGAATTTGGAATGGGCCATATAAACGTCTAGCCAATGTGTTGGATTGGCGGTGAGCCAAAGTGGAATGACGATATAGTTGCAACTTAACAAAAACCCAATCTCCAACTTGCAAAATAGCATCTCAGCGACCAGAGCTAGCCTGATTACACATTCTGGTTTGAGCTCGTGATAAGTTTTCCTGAAGAGTAGTAAAGATAGATGTGCGGGACCGCAGGAGTTCATCAACTGAAGCCACGGAAGATATGCATACCACATAATCTACAAGAGTTGGAGGTGTTCTGCCAAAAACTGCCTCATATGGGGTCATTTTAATTGTTGGATGCCAGGAGGAATTATAGTGCCATTTATCTATAGCTACTGTCGAGGATGGTCAGCCATGAAGCACTGCAAGTAATCTTCGAGACAACGACTGAGGACCCCTGTTTGGCCATCCGTTTGCGGATTGTATCCACTATTGGTGGCAAGGAAAGTGCCTTGTAGACGGAATAACTTCTGCCAAAAATAGCTCATAAAGATAGGATCACGGTCTGAAACAATAGTAGAAGGAAGTCTATGGAGCCAGACTATATTCTTCATAAACACATTGGCAACAATTAGAGCTGTAAAATTAGGAACTAAGGTTGAAAAATGTGCTTGCTTAGTGAGTCGGTCAATTACCACCAGGATGACAAACTTCCCATGTGTTAATGGCAAATGAGTGATAAAATCTATTGAAATTGAATCCCAAATTTTACTCAGGATAGGAAGAGGTTGCAGCAAACCTTGAGGGGCCTAATTGAAGGGCTTGATTGCTTGGCAAATATCACATTTGGATACAAAATCCTTGACTAACTATCGTAACTTGGGCCGATAAAAAATAGAAGAAATGCGAGCGGTGGTTCATTGAATCCCAGCATGACCCCATGTCAGTGAGTTCTGAAACTTAGTTAGAATCATGGGTTGGAGAGCCAATTTGAGAGGAACGAGGACCCAATTCTTGTAGAAAATTAACCCCTCTTTCACAAAATGGTCAGGATAGTTGGCAGGTGAAGTCTGAGTAGACCGATATAGTGCAGCAGAAGAGGAATGTGTCTAAATGAACTGCCACAGAGTTTCCCATGGTGCAAGTACCAACTTAGAGGCAATTCGTAAGGCCCAAAAAGTGACGGAAGGTAACTAGAAAGCACATCATCGGGCCTATTATCCGAACCTAGTCGAAAGATTATCTCAAAGTCATAACCAAGGAGTTTAGTAAGCCACTTGTGTTGTTCGGGGGGTTTGCACCGCTTGATTAATCAAGGATCTAAAACTTTGGTGATCTGTTTGAATGGTGAAACGGTGGCCAAAGAGATAATGACGCCACTTTTTAACTACCTCTGTGATATCATACATCTCGGTGGCATAGGTGGAGGCTACTCAAAGTTGAAGTGGTAATTGTTTACTGAAGTAGGCGATTGGGTGGCCCCGTTGTTGAAGGATCGCGCCAATTCCAAAACTAGAAGTTGGGTTAGAGGGGCTTGAAAACAGCTCTAGCTTCCTAGGTCCAGATTGTTGGGTTATGTTCCGTTGCATGCATCACTTGCACGCGGTGCGGAAGAACAAACAATTTGTTCCAGAACTTGCCCAGAAAATCCAAGATTTTGTGTCCGTCCAAAGAGTCAAACCAAAAAGACCAAAGAAGACCGTTTCTAACGGTATCCACGCAGAGGATGGAGGAATCAACCGATTCAAACTCTTGAATCGGAATTAGCTGGAATAAGTAAAGAGTGCTAGCTCTGACCTTATTTCGGAAAGCAACGATGAACAAGGAGGTGGAGATAGTTCGGAGAAGACGATCCACTGGTGAGAGCTGCGGCTTTCTCAAAACCGCCTGTATCTCACTCAACGTCCTGGAGCTTATCCAATCGGAATTTTCAGAAAATCTCCCCTATCTTACTCTGAAGACAATCTCCAATATATATATCCTTTTTGCCTCAAAAGAATCCAACGACATTAAATGCCATTAAATGCTAATAAGACATCCACTTTACACGTGAGCTATATATATATATATATAT
>JAOTAX010000197.1:31181854-31192681 GCA_025629825.1 Erythroxylum guanchezii
ATATGATTGTAACTATGATTCAAAGAAGTGAGTAATATGTATTAAGTGATTAATTGTGGATGAGAATGGGATATTATAAGATCATATGAGGTTAGAAAAGAGATGATGAGAAATTGAGTTATGATATAGAGTGACCAAGTGTTCTTGAGGTGTAAGCTTATGAGTAAGCTAGACATATACATTGGGTAAAGATTGAATGGAGAATTTAGAATGATTATGTGTAAATGAAGTGTAAATCTAAGTTCGATTAGATAAATATGAATCATGAAATGAGAATGAGTATAAGATGTGAAATTGGAAAATATACCCGAGGATTGTCATTGAGCATGCATTATACATTACACATACACATGTGTGAAAACCTGAATGTTTATATGATTGTGCAATTAATAATGTGTGTGCAAAATGTGTTTTACATATTGATGATACAAGATAGAACGTCCACATCTAGATGTTCCCGGATCATGGAAGTTAATGCTAATCTAGAGCATACTATGAGTAGACCTAGATGGTCTCATCCATTGTTTGTTATGTTTTGAATTTTGTATTGATTCATTAATGAATGTTCATATGAATGTGATTGACCATGTTGAATTCCGGACAGAAGGTCCAACGATTGTGATATTTGCTTGAGATATTGAAGTGCTACTTGTATGTGAATGAGATAAAATAAGTGTATGTAATTTGATTGTCAAATACCAGACTATGGTCCGATGATAAATGTGTTCTGAATGGGTATTTGCATATGAATGAAAATGTGATTCTCAACTTAATGTTGAATGCCAGATTAAGGTCCGATGTTATGTGAATGTGATTGCATGAGTATATGCAAATGTGGTTAAGGCATTCCATTTCATGAATGTATGAAACATAACAGGAGTTGTGACCAGAGTAGCCACCGATCAGAGCTTAAAACTCAAAGTGTGAAAATAGCCTTTAGCTCAGATAGTGATTTAGAGCCTCAGGCCCAACGTTTAATGAGCCCTGTATCCCCCAAGTGGATAAGGGAAAGTTATCAATGAGCTCTATATGGGACAGTTTAGGCACTCGGTCACAACAAAGTAACAAATAGAAAGTGGGTCTAATGTGCATTGCATATGCATAATATGAATGATTAAATTGTATTGAATGTGAAAAGTTAAATTGAATGTGAAGTGTGAAACGTTGTGAAAGTGATTATATGTTATGTGACTGGGTGAGCCATCGATGATGGTCACTCATTGAGTTCGCAAAACTCTCCCAAAATTTGCAAATATTTTTCAGGATTCAAAAGAATACCCCGTTAGGCAAACGGGAGTATACTTACTGCACGTGATTGAAAGAAGAGATCAGGATCAGTTCGCATCTGCATTAGTGTTTTCCTATTTTTGTATAAATTTGTATTCCGAAATTTTTGTTCAATGTGTATACAAAGGCTTTTATGGTGGAATGTAAAGACATTTTGACTAAAGTATTTTGTATTTGTAATGGGCCCCAATTGGCTATTGAAATTCTATTGATTGTATTGTGTTGAAAAATAAAATGTTTATGAATGAAAGTGGGCCCAAATTGGTTATCAATTTCTGCATTTTATGTTTGTAGTTTTAAAAAAAAATACTGACTTTTGAATGATTGAGTGCTTTAGCATGCTACCCTCATAGGGCACAAACTCGGATATCACTCAGGAAGTTGGGTATGTGTCTTGTGGGAGTGGGAAGTGTTACTTAAATGTTCCATTTTCTTGATCTAAATGATCATACAAAGTAGACCTAAAAGTCTGTTTTGAGGAAAAAGCAGAAATAGTGAATGAATGTATGAATTCTGGAACTTTTGGAATACAATTGATGTTTACATCAATTTGGTAAGGAAATTTACCCGGGGATATGCCAATGATTATGCATGTTACATTATACATTTTTAAGAATGCTTATTTAGTTGCTTAAACAATATGGTAACGTGAAATTGTGTTTGACTGTATATAGAAAAGCAAGTAGAGCGGCCATCTCCAGATATGGAGGGAACTTCAAGGCATTAAACAAAAGGGAGCAACTGTTAGTAATCTCTAGGACGTTCATACCTTACTTTGTTTTGCTTAAGGCTGAATTGATTTTGATTTATGCTAATTGTGTTCTGAATTCCGGACAATGATTTTCCGAGATGTTTGATGCATGTAAATATGATTGACTAATTATTTTTTCACATGAAATGAACTTGTTTTGTTTTGAAAACTATTGAGTCCTAGTTGTGGGTAAATAGGCATGTCTAGAAGGGTCTGCAGCTGCTCTTGTGACACTTCGGTGTAAAGACTTTTGTCTCTCTTGTGACACTTCAGTGTCGAGACTTCTGTCTCTCCTATGACGCTTCAGTGTTGAGACTTCTATCTCTCCTGATATTGATGCCATTTATGGTATGTTAGACCCCGAACGTTTCTTAGAAGTTAGAACTATTAAATGGGAAATTATTGGCAATTAGTTATGAGTAAAGAACAAATGAATGAAAATTCTTGAATTAGAAATGATAGACAAGAGTAAAGTAGTGAATGAGAAATGTAGATAGATTCAAGTTTTGCTTTGGTGTTTTTGGTAGATAAGAGATTTTGAGTTGATGAAGGATATGTATATATGTGTATGTTATGTTATTAGAGCTCATAATTAATCATGGTCTATATTTTCTTATAGATGATATTGATTTGAAATGGAGTTAAGAACGAGGAGCAAATGAAGTAGAAAAGGTGATTTGGGTATGAGTTGTGTTAAGGAAAGATTTTGAAACAAAATGGGTAGTTGATATGGAAAATGTTCACTGAGTATGCTTTATTCTTTTAGCCACAACTTTTTCTCTAGTTATCCAAACGAGATAATTCTTGATTTGGATTAAATAAGAAACATATGGCTACATTTCTTATGAATACATCAAATTTAAATTCAGTCTTTAGGTATCTCAAAATTTGTCATGAAGTTTAGAACTGGGAGTAGTACATTGGGAGATGAATGTAAAATTCGTGTTCTGACTTCAGGGAAAATTTTGGATTGATCTAGATAGATTTAGACAAAGTTATCTTCTAGGAAGTTGTAGGTATTTTATCTTTCTGACGGTATATTGTATGAGAATTTTGGACATTAGAGTCGAAAGTTATGATCCTTATAATTGGAGATGCTCAGGAGCATATCATCTATGATGATGTCATATCGTCTATGATGATGTCATATTATTTATGAAGACATACCGTCTATGATGATGTCATATCGTCTGGTGAAGATGCTTCTTCTATGGTTGACCATCTGCTTCTTCTATGGTTGACCATCTACTTCTTTTATAGTTGACCATTTGCTTCTTCTATGGTTGACTTTCTGCTTCTTCTATGTTTGACCATCTGCTTCTTCTATGTTTGACCATTTGCTTCTTCCATGATTGAATATCTGCTTTTTCTATGTTTGACCATCTGCTTCTTCTATGGTTGACCATCTGCTTCTTCTATAGTCGACTAAAACTTCTTCTGTGTACTATTTATCTAATCCTTTTGTTTGGTCCAATTTTGTCCCTCTAGACGATAGAATTTGTCATCGACGTCTTCATGAATGTCGAGATCTCGAAGCCTTCTTTCAAATCGTCCAAGAATGACCTTGATCTGACATCTCTAGTGAAGGTTATGCCATTTTTCCCGAGATAAGTTCAATATGATTGAAAACAAAACCTTGTTTGATTCATTTAGCCATAACCTTGTTATCTGATCTCCAAATGAAGTGATTCCAGGAAAAATAGTTTCTTAACACATTTCTTTATCTCTCCATTGAATTTGATAACATTTGGTATTGATTCTAAAAAGATTATTTGAATCAAAGTAAGGGTATCGATTAGAAGAGTATGAATTGGATGTTTCACTGAACATACTTTGGTATTTTGATGATTTCTAGATCGGTAGAGCTTCGAATGAGATGATTCTTATTTCAAAATAAACTAAAGACATGAAACTACAAATGGTATGAAGAAATTGAAATCTAATTCAGTCTTTAAGACTTTCAAATTCTGGATGGAAGTTGTGCATAATATACTATTTTAGAATAAGAATAGTCCGAAAATGTTTGGGGCAATACTATCAGATTTCTGAACCAAATGGAATGAGTTTGGTGTCGTTAGAAACTTAAGACAAGGGGGAACATTTTTCTAGAAGAAAGTGTTATGTCAAAATGTTCAAAGGTACTTTTGGCAAGACACTTAAGCATAAAAGACGTAAGGCATAAATGGAAGGGCAAATGGGACATTTTCTAAATCATTAACGACATAATTGGAAGAAATCTTGTCTTGCATTTTAAGAAGAGAGAAGAACAAAAATTAAAGAGAAAAAGAGAGAGCGTCATGAAGAAGAAAGAGAAATATGAAGAGAAAAAGAGAAGGAGAGAGTTATGTTAGAATGTTCAAAGGTATTTTTGGCAAGACACTTAAGCACAAAAGTGGTAAGGCATAAATGGAAGGGCAAATGAGACATTTCTCAATCATTAACGGCATAATTGGAAGAAATGTTGTCTTGCATTTTAAGAAGAGAGAAGAACAAAAATTAAAGAGAAAAAGAGAGAGCGTCATGAAGAAGAGAGAGAAATACGAAAAGAAGGAGAGAAAGAAGAGAAAACAAGCTAGGGTTTAATTTTTATTAACCTTCAAGAGAGATTTTGAAGTTGTTCAAGAAGAGGAAAAGGTAGACGAAGAGAAGAGCTTCCCTTTGAGCTAAATATCCCTTCATTTGGTAAAGAATGAAGGTAAGATCATTTTGAATCTTTTGGATGTTTTGAAGGATTTTAGTTCATGGAGTTTAGAAAATGCATGGGTTTAAGTATGCTAGAACCAATTTCAGTGATTGTGCTTTGTGGGGCTTTCGATTGAAAACCCTATTGAGTGGGACTTTTGTTATTGTATAAAGGGATCAAAAGAGGCAAGAGGAACAAGAGGAGAGACATTTTGAGCAAGTCTATATGCAAGGAAATCAAGGTGGTTTACATGTTTATAATTAAGAAATAAACCATTAATGTTTTTACAAATCAAGAGAATAAAATGGTTTCAATTACTTCATAAATGTGCATATATTGCTTTTAAGTGATTTCAAGAATTTACTTATATGTGTGTATATGTTTAATTGATTGGATTTGAATTGTTGTGAATGTGTAAACAAAAAGTATTGTGATGTATAATAATGTTATGCCATTGAAATATGTTATGTCATTTTTGTATAAAGAAAAAGAGGAAAAGCATGAGAATATGAAAATGTATGATAAAATGATTTTTGAGCATGATTATGTGCTTCTGTTTGGGCAAGAGTGGAACCATTGTATTTGTCACGTGCACGTCGACAAGATCCTTCTCCCGGTTGCCCTCTTGCAACATATGAGCTCTAAAAAATGGACTCATTATGTTCATGAGGTAACCTTCGATTTCTCCGTTCTGTTTCCATAGGACCCTCGAGCCATTTATTATGTATTGCATCTGTGAATTGTCAAGTTGATGCATACATGACTTGTATTATTGTGATTTCATTGAGAACTATGTTTTTCTTGAATTCAATAAGAATTTTCTATGACAAATGAATAATTTCAATGGTTTTTCTTATTATCGATTATAAACTTGTCACCTACAAGCTTTCAAGCTCACCCCTTTTTTGTCCCATCTTCAAGTGATAGCTAAGAGATCAAGTGATCAAGAGCCTAAGGGAATTGCTTCAAATTTTCTATTTTGTATTTTGTAATAAGACAATGGTGTGGCTTTTGATATGTAAATAAAGTTGTTCAAACTCTTTTACATTAGTAATGAAATGATAGATTGAACCAGTTTCGGTTGTATATGTTCATAATTGACTTCTTTGTTAAAATGGTTAAGTTGGAGTAATAAGTTTGTTTTGATGTTTGACTGTTGTGGGCACACCACCCTTATGGGATGATGCCTAATAAGAGTTCATGGAAATAACCCTATAGGATATGGTTAAGGAGATTTCATGGGAATATGCTCAAGTTTTATGGTATTTGCAAGAGTTGGATTCCGAAATCAAGCGGGATCCAACATTGTTTGGTATCAGAGCAAAAGTTGGGTTCCGAAAATGGGACCTAACATGGTATCTCCTATATAAGTCTCGTTACCCACTTCGGTTCATGGATTTAAAGTCTAATTGGTTTTGTATTTTGATCTATGAGGAGTTTTGACACAAAGCAAATTTAAAAATTTGATCGATGGGTTAACACCCTATTCTGATAATCTGTTCTGTATTCTGTGTGTTCAGTTCTGTTATGGAAATTCTTTATGTTTGAGATGCTTATGCTTTAACAATTCAATATTAGTAATGTTACACATAGTTTAGTTATTACTTACTAAGTTGTATGCTTAGCATGGTGGATTTGCCCCATGTAGGTTCAAAGAGAAGGTTATAAAGATTGGGACAAATCAATCACAATGGCCAAAGGAGATTGAGTTTTGTTTGTCAAAATGTATGTTTGAGTTTGTCTTTGGGTTGTATTTGATAAAGGAAACATTTTGGATTTGTTTGAAGGTTTATAATAACCTTATTTTAGGTTGGTCTTGGAATTTATGGTATGTAATATGATAAGCACGGTATGAATGACATGCAATGTATGTTTGCTTGAGATTCTGAAAATGCATGTATGAAATGTTTCGTATGTCTTGGATTTGTTTCGATTTGGTTCTGTATGTATATTATCTGTATTTGTGTGTGGCACTTTGCATATCCACCCGGGGGGAGGGGGTATTAAGGTGTCACATGCACAACCTCCTCAAGTTAAACTCAATAAAAGCATGCTCTACTAACCATGATAAGGGTTAGAAAGATAAGTGAAATAAAAGCAGGATAAGTTAAACATGGGTAAAGCAAAGAATAAGTAATAAGCTCAAGTGGGCTAACTAGTAGTCAACATGCTTTGGGTTGGCTTTTTGGTTAAGTGGTTTAAAATCCTAAGGGCCTTTATCATGTTTATGTAATGCATGCACAAATGTAGTCTCAACAAGATATGAAGCAAGTTCTAAAGATACAAAGCATTGAATGAAATCACACATCAAAGAGACATATTGAAGGTTCAAAAGCTCACATGGGTGATTGAACCCAAGTTTTTTAGATAAATTGATGACATTTTCATGGCTTTTACTACACTTTTTGGCTATTATTTTTAGATTTTATGCTTAATTTGACTTTTGAGTGCTTGCCTTTACTTTATGTAGTTTGAGAGTAAAATTGTCATAAACAATTGGTAATTGCACTAAATTAATTTTCTGAGAATAATTGATGCTGTAAACTACTAGTTGTTTATTGTAGGAGACTCAAGAAGTAGAGGCAAGGAGAGAAGGCTGAAAATGGTAAGTCAATAAGTCAACTGGGCAACAGGAAAGTTCGTCGCGGCGAAAGTTGATGTTTTGCTGCTAGAAGCATGAAAAATTCACGCAGAGACTCTTAGGGTTAATTTCGCTACGGCGTGAATTAATTCTGTCACCGCGGAGAATGTGGTAGATTATTGAAAAACCTTTCGAGAAAAGTTCGCCACAGCAAATGCATCCTATCATCGTGGCAAACCTTCAAATACTTGAACCATTTTTAGAAATATACCCACTATACAACCCGATCCATCAACCTAGTTTATAAAGACTACCTATTTTAGGTTAAGAAAGGGAGAGTCGACAACAGAGAATACTCACTCACTCTCTCTACCATCCGAACAACTCTTCTACACACACCCTCATCTCCTCTCATCCACACCACTGTTCTGCTCCTTCCACCGTCGACTGCTACCATGGATGCTTCCAATGGGTTCTCAGTTGTGAAGTCTCCTAGAGTTATGCGTGGCTAAGCACCTCTCTCCTCTTGAAGGTGTAGCGATGGCTTAAGTTCAATGGGCTTAGAAGGGGAGTGACTTAATCTATGTTTAGCTATGATTTATAAATTCCTAGGTTTAGGATTTGTAATTTACAGTTGAACATTCTTGATTAGAGTTTAATCAAGTATTGGATATTCATTATGTTGTTGGGATTTGTTGACGTAGAACTTTGAGCATTAAATATATGAAGTTTCATATATGTTTATCTGTGATCTTGTTGAATCTCTTTTATCTTGCATAGTTTTGTTTGATATGGAGTTGCTTTGAGATCCCAAGTAACTTGTTGCATTGATTTACCCCCTACACACACTAAGGGGCATCTAACAAGGTCTTAAGAAATGGAGTTCATTGATTAAGACCTTGAACTTAAAGAGTTCTTTAAGGTTTACCATTTGAAACTTAGTGATTTTCACTCCCACCAAAATTTATTTCAAACTATGATAGCCAAAGTTCATTTTCTAGAGGATTCTATCACATTTGATCATTATCTTTATCTTTCTAATTTCTTTTCCCAAAAATCCAAAAAAAAAGCTTTTTATGCACTTTTCTACAATTCATTTAATTTTGTTTAGACTTCCAAAAATCAAAACCCCCTTACTTACTAATTAGCTTGCATTTCATAACATATAGGCTAACTTAGGTCCATTTCATTAGGTTCCGATTAAGTGAAACGACCTGAGGTTGCAACCTATATTGCAATCCTTGGATTATATTTTTGATTTGACCTCCAAGGGTAAGACTAAGGCTCGGATCAAAATGGTGTCGTTGTCGGGGAACTAAGCAATTGGTTCTCTAGGTTAGCTTTTGTCATTTTTGCTACTATGTGAGGTTAAGAACCTTGTTTAGATTGCATTTTAGACAGTTTAGTTTCATACTTGTCAATAGTATAGGATTCCATTTTCTTTACTTAGCATAAAATTTTGAAAACCTAAAGAAACAAGATATTCAACTTTTGCACTTTTCATACTTAGCATTCTTTTTACACCCACATAGTTTTGAGTCATTTCTCTGATTGTTTTTTGGTTCATACATACATACTCTACTTGCATACATACTCTCATACATACTTTTACACCCTATACACTTGCATCCATCACATCTCACCTTTTATTTGACTTTGTGTGCTTGCGGGTAAATTTTTTTACATTTTATTTTCATTGGAATTGTTCCCATACATCCTTCGAAAAGCTAAACTTCTGCCTTTCTACCTTAAAATTGAGAGACGCTTGAGAAAGATTAGAAAGGAGAGGAGAGAAAAAGAGAGAAGTAAGGTAGTTGTTGAAGAAGAATCAAGTGGACCAAATAGTGAGAGCGACTCTTTAGGCAGAGTGATAATGGCTGAGAACCCAGCCTTTTTGGAAAACCCTAACTTTCATGCTAACTAACCTAGGAATGGTGATAATGGAGGAAATGGGGAGCATGGGCGAGTTGGAGAAAATATGGGAATCAAAGAAGGAGAATCATTAGGTCAGCAACTACCTCTGATGTTAATTATGATCCATTTATTGCTACTTGTCCTAATTTTGACGTGAATTTTGAAGTTAAAGGATTGCTAATTAACTCACTTCCTAAATTTCATGGCTTGATAGGAGAAGACCCTTACATGCATTTACAATCTTTGTCCATGATCTGTCAGAGTATGAAACCAGTGGGAGCTTCACTTGATCAAGTATTATGGAAGGTTTTTCACCTGTCATTGGAAGGAAAAGCAAAGGAGTGGTACATGAACCTCCCTAGGCATGTGGCGAATGCCTACCATAGTTGGGCCAATCTAAGGAAGGCATTCCTGGAGAAGTACTTTCCAGCCTCTAGAACTTCATCGATGAGGAAGGAGATCTATTCGGCATGTCAAGATTATGATGAGTCTCTCTATGACTATTAGAACCGCTTCCAAGACTTGTTATCCAGATGCCCCCATCACCAGATACCTGGCGAGCAGCTAGTGCAGTATTTTTATGATGGGCTAAAAAGTCAAGAGAAAGGTATGCTGGATGCGGCATTAGGAGGTTCCTTGATTGATCTTACAGCTTCGGAGGCATAGGATTTGATTAAGAAGATGGCCTTGAATCATCAACAGTATAGTGTTAGAGATACCAGAGGTGTGCATAAGTTGGGAGTTTCAATAGCCCAATCCAAAAGAATGGAGAGTTTGGGGTCTAAAGTTGACACTTTGGAGAGTAGAGTAACTTCACAGTTATCCTTCATCGTTGCCGAACTGAAGAACATGAATGTGCATCGCCTGACATCTTCTATGGATCTTACTGCACCCAGTTGTTATACTTGTGGGTGGGTAATGCACATATCTAGTGTATGCCCCGATCGATATGAAGAGGTGTCTGCTATATATCAGGATCGACCCAATCAGAAATGGGACCCTTATTAGAACACCTATAATGAGGGATGGAAAGCAAATCCCAGGTTCAGTTGGAGGAATTAAGAAGTAAGAGGACCGAATAGATTTTAGCAAGGTGGAGGAGCTGGTACATCTATAAACCAGTTCCATAACCAATAACAAGCTCTGACTGTTCCACCGAAGGAGGATACCAACCAACTTCTGCACAATATGATGGCTCTGATTAAGGAGAAAAGGACTTCGAACAACAACTAGTTCAATGAAATAGCCTCTCTCGTCCGACAAGATTCCTCTAAAATCGTTACTCGATTTAATGCTCTAGAAAAGAGAATGGAGCAATGGGAGATGAAAGCTGAGAATATCAATTCCTATGTCACCCAATTGTCCAATAACATAAGTAAAAATCAAGCAAGAAGTAGTGGAGCTATTCACTTAAATACCGTCATGAACCCTAAAAGCTTGAATGCCATAGCTCTCCACAGTGGAAAACAAGTGAGGTTCAGAAATCAAGATGAGGGAGAAGATGAAGATGTTAGTAATGTGCCCTAGGCCAATAGACATATGTGATTCATGTATTAACATTATGATTTGTTAATAATATATTATGAGGTATTCCTTTCATATATGCATGTA
>JAOTAX010000197.1:31201458-31246416 GCA_025629825.1 Erythroxylum guanchezii
AAGATATATATAAAATAAAATGAATAATTGTCATTATTATTTATTATTAAGATTTTTGAAAGCATGGTTGATGTAAATAGTAAACTAGTAAAGTATACAATATAACTGTATAATATACCAATATGGACTATTTTGCAATTTTAAAAAATTTTAGGGACTATTTCATAAATTTAAAAAATTTCCTGAAACTGTAAACGGTACCCGGTATCGGTACAGCTCTGTTCCAGAACTCAATCCAGTACCGAGTTCGGTACAGTATTTATAACATTACTTTGATCAGTAGGGCCTAGATGTATGTTGAATAATTAGTCCAAGTAGGAAAGACATGCATTGAACTTGTGATAAATCGCCTTTAAGCTATTATTTTTCAATTTATGTGTACTTGGTAAGTTGTATGTGAGTACTTATATATACTATAAGAAAAACTTGAAAATATAGAGGATCACAAATTCCAAAAAGGCATACCCTTTTGTAAATAGAATCGGATAAATATAATGATTCCTTACCCTTCTATCCAAGAAAAGCATTTTCCAAAATGAATGATAAACGGAACGTTATATAATTTAGAGTAAATAATGAATGTGGAGAATCGAGGAGTATATTTGAATTTTGATAGATACATTTGTCCATTACGGAAGAATAGGAGAATCGTTCGTATATAATCAAACAATACCTATACTTTTAGTATAAGAAACTGTGATTAATTCAATAACTGACATTACTTGTAAGTTGGTGCACTATCTTAAAGCACAATGTCCTATGAAATAAAAGTCTATTTTCCTCGTGTAACCGATAAATTATGGACATATAAGACAAGAATAAAAATTTTCATGAAAATACAACATATCAACTTATGTAATGGCGGCATAGTATACATTCATATTAGTTTTAAAAGTAAGGTTGCCAAGTTATATCTTCACTAATCTATACTTTTTAAAATTGATATAAGATAAGAGACTAACATTAACTAATTTAAGAAAGTAAAAACGTAAATTGTTTTCTCTCTTAAGAGCTTCGTATAATTCATTTGGATGACATTAAAAATTGATCCCTTTTATTAAGTCATTTTTAGCATTTGTGAAAATTTGAAACTAAATTCTACAATTCGGAAAATATAAATGTTATTAAGCCAAAACCTCTCATCTTTTATAATATCAATTTTTGTTTAAACTTTTTTGCCAATTATTTGATAGAATCATTTGTCCACTGCGAACGAATAGCCAGGATAATCATTCATGTATAATCAAACAATGCCTATAATTAGAAAAGTGAAATCGTACTTAATTCAATAATGAAATTACTTGTAAATTGGTGCTCTAATCTTAAATAATAAAATTTAAAAGTTAAAGAATAATATTAATAGAAAATTTCCAAAAGGAGTTATAAAAATGTTTAGAACTTTTGTGAATCTACTTGGATCAGTTAAACAAACTGAGTCAACTTGGATCACTTAAGTACAACCAACTAAACATTTTTAATGGCTTATCATATATATTAATAGCAGCTGTTAAAAGTGCCTACTAAGCCTACTAAGAGTCTCTTAACCTAGAAGAGACTCCTGAAGATCATATAATCGATGCAACCTAAGAAGATAAGAAATGATTCATACGAGAGAATTTTCGAAACCATGGTACAACTTCACTTTTTGAGCCTATTATTAGGAGTTATTGAATCAACTTATTCTCCATCTTCTTGTCAAGTTGGTTAGGAATAATCTTACATTTATGTTGGGCCAAATGATGCCTATGATCCATTCCAACGCGCTCTCAAAGATCACAAAATATAATGAAATCTTTGTTAGCGAATATATAAAGTTAATTAAGTTGGTCTCACACAATAATTTAAGCTATTGTGATGAAATGATCACTTAATATGATATTAGAGTCTTATCATACCACCCACCTATTATTCAGCACAAGGTAGAGTGAGCCTGGTCATTTAATAATCTTAACTAGATTGCATTCTTCTTCCTTCAGGTTCTGCCTTTGGGAAGCCCATATCACCATCTACTTGCAATCAACTTCACTGCAAAAGTGATTGTTCAACATTTAAACTTTAATCTAGAGCCTTTTTAAGAAGTAGCATTTGAAGAATAAGTTGTCCTTATTTTTATTATTCGTGTTGCACAACTTGCAGGTTGGTTAAAGACTGAAGTGAATACTTATTCTATCAAGGTGATTAATTTGTTTCTAATGGCAGGCCACATGATGAATAAGTACTTAGGGAGGATCTACTTAAGCTAGACAAGTTTCCTCTAGTAAACTTTGGAAGAAGATATTATGAAAATTTGATAAGTTGACAAATTAGTAAAATGTCATACAAGGTGTTTGAACGATTAATGCGGTCTATTTTTTGTTGATTAGGGTTCAATTTTGGCAAGTTCTCCTTATAATATTGAATCCTCTACGCTTGATAAGCCATTTATTGCCATTAATCAGCTCACTTACTAGGATGTGGGTTTGATCATATATCTTAGATAAAAGGCTTCAAGAGTCAGGTAAAAGGGGAATTATCATATATCTTAGATAAAAGGCTTCACCAATCACCACTCGTAAGTAAGGAAGGCTTCTCCGTTAAAAGAGTTTAATTTATTCAAATTTAAATGTAATTTTTGGTTATAATTTATATCTATTTTAAACATATTTAGGACTTTAATAAGTCATATATAAGAAAGAGTTGAAGACAGAAATGCTATTTTAATCAAGTTAAAATTAAATGTAAATTTTGAGAAATTTTATAATTAAATATGAGATATTTAATAAAAATGATTAATATAAGATATTGGATATTATTAAGACATATCTGATATTTAATTAGAATTATTTACAATTCTAATAAGCTAATTGGAGCTAGTACTCCTTGCCTAATCCTCTCCGTACTAATTGTGGAATTCTCTCAATTTGTTCTGTAAATACCCTTAGAGGCCAGACACTTATGTGGCTCCAATAGTTGAGATGAGGCAGTTTAGTAAATATTTCGAGAGATATAAAAAAAATCAAGCTTCAGAATAAGATATGAATTATGATTCAATTTTTATGATGATTTACATACAGGCTGTTTGGAACACGGTGAATTGAATTCAATCTTGTAATTGAATTCAATTTGCTTGTTTGGAGCAAAAAGAAACGCATGAATTCAATTCATGCGTGGGTTTAAACCCCACTTCCTTCATAAATCCAATTCACGCTACAAATCACGTGAATTGAACTTCAAAGAAACTGTCCTCTTTTCTCCCACAATGAAACCCAATAATACCCATACGTAGCCCTAATCTTCAGTAGCCAAAGCATCCAAAAAATCAAGGCAGTAACCCTCATCTTTGTCAGCCAAAGCACCCAAAATCAAGGCAGTAACCCTCATCTTTAGCAGCTGACCACTCTTCTCCGACGACGCAGCAGCATCAAAAACAACTCTTTGGGTGTGGAATGTGCACAAGTCCAAACAAGAACCGAAATTGAAGCCAACGACGGACTCATAAGCGCTAAGAAATGGTGATGTGCGTGAATACTCAGATCAAAAACTAAAATTTCAACGTGGGTCGGTTTCGTTCGAGAAAGAATAAAAATTGATTGTGGCGATGGAGAGAAAGAGACTTTTATGGAAGTTTCGATCGGAAGAGATAAATAAGTAATTTAAGGAGTGAGTGGGCACTGGGCACATAAATAATAATGTTAACGAACAGTCAGTTGGTTTAAAAAGGGGAGTTCATGATGTAAGTTTAATTATTACATATCTAAACCATACCATAAACAAAGATTACCATAGCATAAAGTGTGAATTGATGTTTATAAGTTGCTCTGTGTAAGTGTGAATGTTTATTAGTTAATAACATTATTTTTTAGTCAGGGATAAATGTGTCATATGAAATAATTGAATTCAATTATAATCTTATTGGATTTGTTCCAAACAGTGTAATTGAATTCAATTCTAATATTACTAGATTTGTTCCAAACAGTATAAATTGAATTGAATTCAATTTCATTAGTGTAATTGAATTCAATTCGAAGGTTTCCAAATAGGCTGATAGTGATTATTTTATAGAATTTAAAGTAATCTTAGTTTTTGAAAAATTAAAATACAAAAAAAATTTATAGTTATTTCGCAATGTGCAGGATCAAATTCAACACTATTTCCTAACAGTTGTATAAGAGTCAACATTTATTCTATAATTTGATTAAATTTGCTTGATTATTATTAATTTGATGAAGATTAAGGCCGAAAAACTTAATTATTTGAATTATTTACCTAATATTAATTATGGTATTGTTAATAATTAGGGTTAGTTTTGTTTAACAAAACAAAAACTAGATTACTCCCTTTATGCGTTTTATGGAAAGCTTACGATGGTCATTGTTCTATTTCTTAAGCTTTTGTAAATCAACATGCTTTATTTTGTAAATCATCACAAGCTTTCCATAAAAAGCATAAGACTCTCATCTACTTGCCTTTGAGATGGATGTACGTTCAAAAGAGCAGACATTCCTATTAAATCCAGATGCAGATATAGGGAAACTAACTTGATGGGGCTTTATATTGGAGCATTCAGGCAATTTAGTTTATTACGGGGGGAGTATCTATAGGCCTATTTGACCCTACACCAAGCGTAGCTCTTCTAGTAATAATGAAAGACCAAGTACATTAAAACTAAAAGGCTACTACAATTAGGGGTTGATTGTAGTAGGTAGTATAGACCTTATTACGTATCCCGGATCTACATGAAAATATTAAAAACGAAGGTAATGCGGAATACTTGGATTTTGATTCCATTTCTGATTCCGAATTTCAAACAACTCTAAATCTCCCGGGACTTTTAGTGGAAAGTGCTCTTTGAGACACGAGCTAGGTCTTTCTACAGTTTTCTCAATACGTAAGCTCCTCTAACTGGTCAGGGATTCCTTAGGCTTACGATTGATATGAGCAATTACAGGAGACCTTAACCTTTATATAGCTTCCATATCGGGCTTCCCCATCACAAGGTCGATAAGGACCAGGTCCACACTAAAAGGGATTCATTTTTCACTCGAACTTCGACCCATTAATCTAGATCATTTATTAGGTTACTTTATTATCTTTATCTGGATCAAACTACGTAACTTAACCGATAATTTATTAAAAAACCAAAAATGCAATTAATGTTGTCCAACTCTATGAGAAAAAGACAAAATTGTCCCTAAGGACAAAAATGTCTAATAATCTCCCCTTTGGACAAGCATTAATTGCAGTTTGAATCTAGTTTAAAAACTTAGTTAAGTCACGCTACTGTAGTAGTCGACTAAGTTTTAAAAGCAAAACATTTGAGCCAAAGATAAAGAAAGTCCATCATTCTGTCCCGCAAGGCTTTCGATACCGAAAAGTATCAGATGCATGTGTCATGTGTGACACAGATCTAATACAATCACAAATATCTAATACCTCACTAACATGAATGGGAAATTGGAGAGTGGCAAACTATGATGATACCTTTTAAATTATATCATCTTCATTTGTAGGTCTCGATTTCTCCAACTTTATACTAAATCGCATATGCTAAACTGCATTAGAGAAATCCCATTTTCTCTCACCGAATGCTAAACAACATTAGAGAAAACTTGCTTCCTCTCACTAAATGCTAAACTGCATTAGAAGAAACCTTTATGTTCTCCATCTGAATGCTAGACTGCATTAGAGAACCTTTATAGGATTAAAGCTTATATTCCTCTATGTCATGTCAAACTTCATAGATATCTATACTAAAACTGTATGTGTCTAAATGACATAGGCACAAGGTCAATATGTATATATGCCCAATGACCTTTAAATGCTTAAGATCGACACAAATCTTAAGATTTTTATATGTATTATGACAATGTATGATAACACGTATTACTGAGGAGAAACGCTGATCATCTTTATTAATGAACCATCATACTATCATAATACACTGAAATGTACAAATGTACATAAAGCAAACATAACGATCCGCTAACTAACAATGTCTAAGAACGTCAAAACACCCATACTGTATACTTGTGTCAAAAAACACAAGTGGGCGAAATCCTTTAGTTAAAGGATCGACTTATAGTTCCTCAGTCTTTAAATGCTCCAAACCTTAATGTCACCTTTTCATATCAACACATTTATGACCAAATAATTGATCTTAAATGCTAAGACCATGTGATATTCTCTGTTTGTTATTAAATAACACTGCAAGAAGATTACTACAGTAAAACCAAATGAGTCTAGCCACTGAATGAACCACAAACAACTCAGAAATCATGTTTCTGAACTAAACTGTCTATGAAGCAGCTCTTTGCACTCTGCATGCATAGTCGAGGAAGTTACTTGTGTCTTCTTAAAACACTTCTATGACTATGTACCATCTGCAAACTTGAAACTGTAACCTTAAGTGGAATTTCAATTATCCAAACACATAACTAAAATTTGAATATGAATTTCCTACGAGATTTAGTAAGTTGACTTTTCTATATGTCAACATATATCCTTAATTCCTTCAGTATCTCAACGCTCACTAGATTGCATTCTGATGGTCTACAACCGAATTAACCAGATATTGACCAAACAGTCAAACAGTGAATGTAATATACTATCTAGTACATAGCCGAGCATACATCAGGCTATCAATCGTACTAGAATACGGAACATTTCTCATAACCTCTCTCTTTACTTTCTTCTTTGGGTACTGTACCAAAGATTATCTCTTGCTGTGAGAGACAGGTGCTACAACAGATTTACTATTAACCGTATTAAACCTTTGTAACATATACTCAATGTATGCATTCTATGAGAGGTCTGATAAGAGTTGAGATTTGTCTCGGTGAATCTGAATACCTAGGATGTAAGATGCTATACTAAGGTCCTTTATGTCAAAGTTCTTGACCAAAAGTTGCTTAACCTCATACAATATGGTTAAGTAATTTGACGTGAGCAATATAACATCTACACGTAGTAATAGGAAGATAACTTTGCTCCCCTTGACTTCATAGTACAAGCATCTTTAACTTTATTTTTCCATGAAGCCGAAAGAGGCCATAACCTCTTCAATGGCAAACCTCTTCAATGGCAAGGTATCACCTTTAGGAGCTTTATTATAAACCATATATTGATTTGCATAACTTGCAAACCATATCAGTATTTTCTGGATCTTAGGACCCTTCAGATTGTACCATATAGACAACTTTATAAAGGCCTTTTATTCAAGAAAGTGGTTTTGACAGCTATTTGATGTAACTCTATATCATCATGAGCTACAATTGCCTTAATCACTCAAAATGTATCCTATGAGGATACAAGAGAAAAGGTAACACAAAGTCAACCTTTTTCTCTCTAAGTGAACCATCAGGCAACTGAGCGCGTCCATAAACCACTGAACTTTACCCTGAAATCCTTTAGGTTCAAAACTTCAATTACAACTAACGAGTTTGCAGGTCTTGATGCAAATCAACTACCTCCTAAACCTTACTATGCTTCATGGCTTGCATCTCGTTATTCATCGCATCCTACCACACATCCGCATTGGGTCCGGAAACAGCTTCTATATAAGTAGCTGGATCTGTAAGATGTCTAATAACATAATCCTGTACACTTGATAGACTATGTAATGAGATGAGACAGCAGGTCGTCTCACTCTAGTGGATTTATTTAACTGTATTAGATTTTGTACCCTCAGGAATCCTCTGTGTCTACAGGTATAGGATATAGGTTCCTGTTCTTATATAGACATGGTACAAAGACCTAGATCCACCAGATCTAACTGTATGAGTAGCGAGTACGTGATAACTGTAGTATTCGCACTGCTATAATCCGAAGGGTCAAAGGGCCCACCATCATCCTAGATATGGTATTCCAAAAACTTAGCTGTTTGTGAGTCCACTATTCCAATCCCTCCTTATTTGTAGTAAAATCTGTAGCCCTAAAGTGGTCAAGATATCCTACTAAATAGCAGTGAGGGGTACGAGTATGAAATCTTTCTTTGTAAGGATTATAATACCTCAGTAGGGCAGCCCCATACACTAATATGTGCAAGGCTGAGTTTCCCAACTTTTAGATAATTAGGTAGATTAGTCCTATTTTGCATTGACTTCTTTAAGTCCTTTAGGGTGCAATTATGTCTTTTGGCAACACACCATTTTACTCAAAACTACTCGGTATAGTGAAATAAGTCACTATTTCGACTGATTCCAAATATCTGGCAAACAGATTTTTTAAAGTCTTGAAACACCATGTTTGCCATGATATTCTCCTCCACGGTCAAATCTGACTATCTTGATGAATTTTCCCAATCGGTTCTCAACCTTCAGTCTTTAAGCAAGAACACTTCACTTCAATGAGAATAATCATCAGCAAATGTCAGAATACACTTAGAATTGCATAATGCAATTGTATAAGGTCTATCGAAATCTTTATGTATTAGACTCAACAAATCAAAAGCATGAATTGACCTCATGTTCTTATTAGTCAACTTACCCCTGCAATAGTCAACACATGTTTCCAAATCATCATAATCTAGAATTGAGAAATGCTTTCCTTGATCAATTTCTCAACCTTAGCTTTGGAAATATGGTTTAACTTTTATGCCACACCATGTATGATTTCTCATTCATCAGGTTCCTTCATAACTTGTTTAGCAAGATATGAAGAAGCATATATCTAATTCGGGGTAAGACACATCTAGACAAACCATATGACAAGAAAGTTTTATCGTTATGTTTTGTATTAAACAACAACTGTAAAACAGAAGTATTAAATGCAAAACGTCAACCTTCTTTGTCCCAAAATTTATCAAACAATCATATATAAAATTTGTCGTGTAAAAACCAATTGAACCTTACAACAAAGTTCAGTACATTCATCCCCTATAGATATTACTTCCACTTCTTCATTACTGTGAACCATCAGTTTCTCCTTCCCTTTATTTGGCTTTATACTGGATATGAACCAGTACATCGTGAAAGCACCTTGATTAGATGTTCCACTAAATAGCCACCAAATACTTAATGCGACTATCGCAAATTAGATTCATAATTGACGAGCCAAAGAGTAACCTGATAATCGCAGTCTTTCCTTTTAAACCTCATACTACTGGTTTCTTTATGTCCTAAGGACCTTTATTAGCACTTGTTTGACCAACATCAATATATGGAGAAGATTTGAACTTTTTATTTTCGAATTTAGCGGGCTTCATCCTAGTCTTCCCTTAGAGCTACTTCTAGGGCTGTAGGAGTAGCAAACTTAAGTTTCTCTACCTTAGTAACGCAATGGGCAATCAAAGCATTGAAGTCCCAACATCTTCATCTACTGTGAAAATGAATTATTCTTGATATGTACTCCATTACTTCCCTTTACCCTTGTATACTTCATGGAGAATAATACTTTTATCAAGGCACTTGCCTCAACACCAGATGAAATTGTGTACCTCTGGGAGATATTATCAAGAAACTCCTTTTGCTATGTCTATAACCAGAAGTTCTCTAAACAGATGGCTAAGAATGGATCTCTTAATGATCATAAGATATAATATGTTAGACCGATCCTAGGTTTTATAGGCTGCTTTATGAACTCTTGAGCTCATGGATGCAGTTGGAGATTTCCTATCCTTCTGTATGGTCATAACAATCACAACTATCTCTATAACTTTCATCACATCCTCTGTCCAATTCTTTAAATTGAAATTGGATAGGGTTTCAACGGTGACACTGATTTTGTTGATTGAAAAGGTGACTTCAAGATGATTATCTTTAAATCAGCACAAATGTAGGACAACAGCGATACTAAAGCCATTGAATAGTATCTTTATTGAAAATCCGATCATACATATTATGAAACACCTTTGGGTTGACTACATAATATATGAAATTAGAACTTCACACATAAAAGCGATCAGAGTACAAACCATCAACTCTGATGACACTACTACCTTGGGGTGAATAGATCACTCGAGCAACAACTTTCCTCCATCTAATGCCTTTATGCACATCTCAAAATGTTATGTAAGGTTAATACCTTTGGGCAGAATAACCAAACATAAAATTAGAGACATCCCCCAACATGCAAGCGGAGCAATTCAAAATACAGACTTGAAAGGACAATTTGGTGACTACATTCTCATTAGCACTTAGAAAGTCCACAAACACAAGGGATACATCTTATGTTATCCTCACATTCTTTATGGGCATTCAATATGTGACAATGTAACATCAATAAATGCAAAAATCCGAATGCACAATCTCATTATCACACACTCGTGCTGAACACATTCTTCGAAAACTTCATTTGAGACTTTCGTAAAAGAAAAATCTTAGTAGAGTGACTATCGTGCATCACCGGATATTGAAGACCTCCCGAGACATGAGAACCTAATGTATCTCCCTTATGGTAAGTTCATTGCACGAAAATTTACTCAAAAATAGCTTCAGAATGTCTCAATTCCTTTTTCGATTGATTATCATGCAATTCCAAACACTGAACATGAGACATGACCCATGAGACGCAAGAACCTCATGTATCTCCCTTATACGATATCCGAAGCATGAAAATTCACTCGAAATCGGATCCATAATACCTTAATTCCTTTTTCTAGAGTTAAACTTTAATTTATTACTAATGTAATAAATCCAGAAAAATAGAAAAACGTACTTTATAAATTTCTCAAACTCAGAAACTGACCTTACGGGAAATCTGAAATTTTTGTATGTTTTTTTATTTTACTGTAGCACATCTATACGGTTGATGTTAGCATAATGTCAGTTGCTGACGTGGACCGCCATGTTGGTGGGCATGGGGCGGTACCGCGCGTGCACCGCACATGCCAACGACGACGTATGCCAAATGCGTTTGGCACGTGCGCATCACGCGCAGACGCACGGCTACTGTATGGCACGTGCTGCCATGTGTGCTTTATCCTCAGGTGCTATGTGGACGGTCCGGATGGGCATGTGCACGGTACGTGCCCGCCGTCCCACGTATGTCGGTGAGTGGGCACAAGTGGTGCGTGCGTTACAAGTGTTCGTTGCTCGCTGGAGTGATGTGTTGCCATGGAGTGACGTGTTGCCAAGCTCCAATCGTACGCACGCCCGCGTGCTACTGTAGTACAATTGGATGCGTGCATTGCATGCGCCCGACGGTTGCTGTTTCCTCTAATGTCGGAGGCGATTTTTGACGTCCCAGAACTTCGTTTTTTGCTCCGTTTGGCCCATTTTTGATCCATTTTTCGTACCTAGCCTTATGTATACCACTTTTACGTAATTATATACATTAAAAAAAACTTAAAAATGAATCAAAAATTGAACAATCCGATCACGTAACCGCTCTGATACCACATGTAATACGTAGTATAAATCTTATTACGTATCCTGGATCTACATGAAAGGATTAAAAATGAAGGTAATACGGAATACTTGAATTTCGGCTCCATCTCTGATTCTGATGCCAATTCCGAGCTCTAAACGGCTCGAATCTCCCGAGACCTTTAGTGGAAAGTGCTCTCCGACACACGGGCTATGTTTTTCTATGGTTTTCTCAATACGTAAGCTCCCCTAACAAGTCAGGGATTCCTTATGCTTACGATTGATACGAGCAACTATAGGAGACCTTAACCTTTATATAGCTTCCATATCAGGCTTCTCTATCATAAGGCCAATATGGACCAGGTCCACACTAAAAGGGATCTTTTTTCACATGGACTTCGACCCATTAATCTAGATCATTTATTGGGCCATTTTATTATCTTTATCTAGGTCAAATTACGTAACTTAACTGATAATTTATTTAAAAAACAAAAAATGCAATTAATGTTGTCCAACTCTATGAGAAAAAGACAAAATTGTCCCTAAGGACAAAAATGTCTAACATTGATAACTATACTTATCTTGATTATTTGATAAGTAATAATTTGTAATGGAAGTAAAGCCTATTTTACAAATATGAAACTTGAATTTACATATAAAAAATATTAAAGTGTTAGTTATAATTAATTTAATGAAATTATTTTAAGATAATCTTTGTTTTGATTAATGTGATACACTTAATTTTAACTTAAATTCATTCATTTATTATTATGTATTAGTTTTTTATATTAAATTTAGTTTAGTGTATTATAATATTTTATTAGTTTTTATATTGGTGCATTGCAATTATATTGATAAATACATTGATGCAATGTAATATTATATTAGTATTGGAATTTGTGTTTTGTATATTTGTATATAATACATTCACATATATGAGAATAGTTTTTACATATATGCAGAGCAATTTATGAGAGTAATTAATGTGAATCTTAGGCTGAAAACCATATAAAACTAAATTACAAGTAATTAGAACATTGTGATCATCTTCAAATTAAGTAAGGAGAACTCAACCTTAATCAGCTAATTTAAATTAAAGTTAAAATGATTTTGATCATTACAAGTTGTCTTGATAAGATCATATTAAGTTCATGTAAAAGGACAAAGAGGAAATTCTCATGAAGTTGAAGAAAGCTCTTAAATTGTTTTCTTACTTTATAATATTCATTTTTTAAACCAAAATTTGAGAACATACCCAAATCATGCAATTCATCAAACATATCATCTAACCTAAAGATAAGATCTCTATTCTTTATAGTGATTTGATTGATGGCTTGACAAACAACATATGTAAAAACTATCTTTTATTGGTACCAAAATCACAAGGATCAAACATTGACGAAGACTCTCATCCACTTGCCTTTGAATCTCCTTTGTCTCCTTATGATTAGTATTATTATAGGTTAGTTTATTAGGGATTAATGAACTAGGAATGAAGTCTATAGGTGTTATATACCTCTATGAGGAAGTAAACTATGTAGTATGTCCTCAGGAAATAATCTACAAATTCCTACAATAAATAAACCACTGCACAAGACACAAAAGTTTTAAAATAGTTACTTAAAAAAGAACATCCTAATGTAGAGCTAATCACTCCCTAGCTAATATAAAACTCTGATTTCATAACTTCTAACGAAAACACTCTCTTACTTTTCTTTCTATATTGCACTTTACTCTTTGATTTTTTTTTCGTTGCCCACTACTTTGTTTTTCACTTTTTTAGACACATTCACTTTTTTTTATAACTCTCCTCTTTTTCTTGAATGCTTACTTGTTTTTCTCTTATCTTACACTATTTAGTTATCATAATTTGATCCTCATACGGGCATAATGGTTAGAGACAAGTTAATACAATATTTTAGTTACTTATTACAAAAAAATATCTATTGTTGAATCTGTCATGAGTAATCTTCCTATCAAATTGCCTCAAACTCCCCAAGATTATATATACAACATAAGTTGGTGTCACATCATAAATTACCTCATCTTTGCAATTGCCAGTAGACAATTCCACTAACCCTTGCTTTGTCACCTTAACTTCCCCATATTCATTTAGGCATTACAACTTATATGGCTTAGGATATAACTAAATTTGGTCTTTCAACTAACAAAGTTTTAGAAACACTAGTACAAATACCACTACCAATATTACATACCTCTTCATTCAGATGGTACCTAATATGAAAGATTTGCTCATATTGGACCTTATTTCCATGTTCCTTAGCCTATATATAAGAACACAACTAGTAACCAACATATCTCCATACATAGGTCCCTTAATTTTGGCATTATGATGATCCTCCAATAGTGGCAACTCATTATCATATGAACTAACACTCTGATATATCTATAATAATTATAGCTTTTTGTTTGGACATTGAGAAGTAATAAGCCCAAACTTTAGCATCTAAAACACTTAAAATCAAATGACTTAGAAGATGAACTAGTTTCAATTTTACCCTTAGAAAGAATAATAAAATCCTTTGCTTTGACATCTTCTTTAGGATTTAAGGTAGTTTTGTTGACCTTCCAATTTGACCCTTATGAAGAGTTAGAAGTCAAACCATGACTTAGAAGCAGTTTTAGATTTCAATTGCCTTTCTACCTTAACATCTTTATTAAAAAAATCTTTAATATTGCAATTTCACCATATCAACATTCTCTTTATTTAAATCACCAATAAATCTTGCTATAATTGCCTTACGATCATCCTCTATATTAGCCTTAATCAATGTATATCTCCTTCTCTTTGTAGTAATTCTCTATGCTTATAAGACCTTGAGTCAACCCTTGTAAATTTCTATATAAGTTCCTATAATAGTAGCTAGGTATGAACCTCTTAAGCATCAATGCTTTCATCTCTTCCCATGACCAAATAGGTCTCTTACCATTCCTATGCTAATTAATCATTTACTGATCTCATCACATATTAGCATAATTTTTAAACTCAACTACTACTAGTTTAACCTTCTTTTTCTTAGGGTAATTATGAAAACCAAATACATATTCTAGCTTCTTCTCTGACTCTAAGTATAGTTAGAGATTATTCTTCTTGTGAAAGGTATATATTTTCTTCTTAATAATACTACATTGTTATCTTGTTTTGAAACAACCTTTTTATCCTTCCTATAATTAGTCTCATCATAATTAGAATCCTCATTACTCTCCTAACATGTGCGTGTTATAGTGAATTTGGGTTTATATTGGGACTCAAAACTATCCAATATAATGTTTAGAAACTTGAATTAGTCTTAGATAGCCTTTATAAACAACTTAAGATTGATTTCTTCATTATCTTCACCACAAGTCATGTAACTACACAAATATTCGACTTCTTATAGTATTTACAAAAATAGTTTAAGAGAACTCTACAAGTAGTATGGAGAGGGATAAGTTAGACGCGCTGGATCATGAAGAGTCTATGCCTATTTATAATAGGAGTTGAATCTTTTGATAATTTAATTAAAATATAAACTTAATTTCAATTGAACTTTAATTAGAATTACAATTAATTCTAATTAAATACCAATTCTTCTAAAATAAGATCTAATATTTAATATTGATTCTTATTTATCAAATATCTTATATTTAATCATAGTTTCTCAAACTTTACAATTATGTCAAACTTGATTAAATTACTTTTTCCCTCTTCATTCGTTCTATGTGTGTGACTCATTAAATTTCTTAATATGTTAACGATATATATAACTTATAACCATAAACTATATTTAGGATTAGATAATAAATTAAACTCTTTATTTATCTTTAGACTAGTATCTAGTAACACATCATAATTACCGAAATACTAGGAACATCAAAGTAGTATTGGTTAACCCTTTCAAGAATAATTTTCTGTATAATTCAATCATTTTTGCTTATAATGTTATGATCAAACATAAAATAAGAAATTAATATCTACTTTATTTAAGTCCAATATGCTCTACCATTAGCAATTGATTCTTAACATTTGAAAACTATTTTCAAATTGTTATTCCACCTTGGTTAAGGATTTCCCCATTCAAATACTAATCAAGAAAAATAAAAGGATAATAAATTATATATTGATCACTCAACTATTTCTATGATTCATACTATATCCAATGGTTATCAAATGGGTAATCGTTGAATATGATAGTTCATAGGTAGTATTAAAATATAATAATTCATATATGAGATACCTTAGAAATCTTAAGTCAAATGATCACTTATATAATTATCATAATGATAATTTTTGTAGACATACAAGTAATGTTCCAAATAAAATTATCATATTATTTCAGTTCAATGAACTTATTCTCTAACATGTACTGACAAATTTATTTAAATATTTTCATACTTTAATTAATGAGATCAACTATTCCCTTTACAAGGAAGAAAAAATACATTAATCTTTACACTAATGATATGAAGTGATAATAAACCTACAATTAAAAACAATTTATGGATAACACTAAAATATAATATGAATTTATAATTATAATCTCATTATAATTTCATTTGAAAATATATTAATCCCATGAATTTAGTCATATATATTATTAATTAAACAAACAAATATAAGATAAAATAATTAATTATATCATATAAACAACAACTAACTAATTAGTAGGGATATCAAAAAGGGCTGGTCCAGGTTGATGGCGTTACGGGCAGGCTACAGGCCATTATTTCCAAAACGACGTTATTTTTAAAATTTTTCTAAAAAAATATGACGGGCCAGGTTGGCCCGACCCATTGGGCCACGGGTTGGGCCAAGCCGGGCCAGGGCTGCATTGACATCTGTACTAATTAGTTTTAAATTATAAACTAACGTTATAATATTTAAGTATTGGAATGAGAAAAATATTTTGAATTATCTTAAGCTAGTTGAACATTATTGTCAATAATAAGATTTTTCCATTAATGAGCCGGCAAGGAACTTAGGTAAAGAGCAAAAGAAGACAACTCCGCGTTCTCCAGTTTTCGTTCTCTTTCCTCTCCATTTTGGCTTTGTTACATATACATGTCGCAACAATGAATTGTGCACGTGTACTCTCTTAAAATTGCACATGCGTGAATAGACATTTGTTACCTAATTTAACTAATTTTTTATACATGATAAAAGGGCTTAATCGTGGGCTTTGTGATGATGTATCGAAGATTCAATTGAAAGTCATGTAAAAACAAACAAATGGTATAACTTCATTCTGAACTTGGTTAATGCTGAAACTACTTTATACTAACAAGTAAAAAAGAGAAATGTAAGGTCAGTAATCTTAGGGCCTCATTTTGTTACTTTGTTATTTGTAATTTTAATTTCTGAATCTCTGTTTTGATTTTCTTTAAAGTGAAAAGATACAATGAGTAATTGTTCCAAGTCATCTTTCGAGCGCTAATATGAAGACTTTTAACTTGTAGGAATTTAAATATAAACAGTTGGGCATGTACAGTACACAAACAAAGCCTCAAATATGTGTGTTTCGATTGATTTTAATTCAAATTCATATGTTTGAGTTGAAGAATTTCTAGAAGGAAAAATTTAAAGAAGTTAAAAATTAGGATAAAATACCAATTCACACTTAAAAATTTAATAAAAATTCAAATAAAATTTCAAGATTTTGATAAACGAACTTTATTAATTAATATATGATTCATTATCATTACGAAAAGTTTGATGTTTATAAATAAATAAGCTTAGTGTCAAAATTAAAGATTACGAAAAGTTTGATGTTTATTTAAATTTTAATAAAAATTAACTGAGAAAGAATTTGACAGCGACTTAACACCCTAGGTAGAAAGAATGTGAAAGTGGAAATACATCAGGCCGTAGATTTTCTACCCACCATTCTAAGAACAAAAGCAAGCATCTCCAACCTACAGTATGCTGCTTTTTTTCTCCTCTCTCTTACAGCACCTAACACGGGAGAGAGACATAAAGAAAGAAAGAGATAGATAGAGATGGCAGAAACATTAGATCATTCCCTATAAGAGTCTCTCTAAACATTTTCTGTAAGGAGCCTTTCAGATAACGGTTCGGTCTTGGGTGCCCTTGCATGGAATGCGTGGAAAGCAGACACCAAGTTAAGGGACATCCATGGCTTATGCTATTTCTTAAACAACTTATTCCTTTCATTGAGTAGAGCCATCACTGCAGGTTAGAGCCTATATAGCTCTCGCGTCATTAATTTTCTCTACAAGCCATAGGCACACAACAGATGAATACTAAGTGAACTAGTTAATGGGCTTCTCTCCTTTGGCAGGAGACCGGCAATTGTAGATAATAGATCTACCCATGACCCGCCAAAGGAGAGTTGCCCTTTAACTTCTTCAACTTAATAGAATCTCAAGAATTGATTTTCATGTCATGCATCTCGCACAAGAAAGGACTCTGATGAACAAGAAGCACGGTAATATGTTACTCATATTAGAGCATTTGTTGTGTTTAGCCCAAAATGGTGATTACTTTTCTAATTGGGTTTGATATTTCTCTCAAATGTGTCATGGGCTTGTTATGATAGGTAGGCTTGGCCCATGTATTGTAATGCACAGAAGACCCTATTGCTAGCCAACCTTAAATACAGTTGTCCATTAAGAACTGTGTTGGTTTCTAATCAGGGTTTAGAATAGCAGTAGTCAATCTTCTGCGTCTTTGTCGCTTCGCTTAACAGAAACTAACAATGGACTCAATTGTTTCTCAATTTTCAGGTATTTGTCTATACAATTCTTGAATATAGCATGTTGCAATCATATGGTTACTTTAATTGTGTTGATTAATTATGAAATTAATCTGCAATTTTGTGTTGCTTTTTCTTCAATTGTTATCAGAGCAAATTAACCCTAATTGTGACAACTAATTTTAGGTAATTTTCGAGATATTAATTTCATTAAATTTGGGGATTTTCATTTTTTTTAATTGTTTTTATGAAATCGGCTTTGTTGTTGTTGATTTGTTTCGATTTGATGTCAAAGCGTGTGATAAGTTTGTTAAATTTGCTGTTGTATTTTGAAAACTCAAGAACTCGAAAAATGCAAACCAAAAACTGTTCCTTTTCGATTTTTTTCAAATTTTTTCTCATAACTGATTTCGTCAAATTGATTGAGGGGTTTGATAGACTGTTAAATTCTGAATCTAATGATACCAATTTCGTTGAAAAAGGATAATAAATGAGCAAGTTATGGAAGTTTTTCTGAGTCGGGTCTCGAAACGAGTTGGACGACCCGAATATCAGTCATCTGGGTAGAGAAGACGCAACCCGATCCGTCTGGGCTTTCCACACGTGCGACGGTGGCAAGTGGAGGCGCGTGTGGCCTCCTTCCATGGCTGTTTTGTACCAAATTTTGCCTGTGTGTTCCACTTGCCCAGTTCTAATTAATGATATTTTTTTAGAATTTTTAGATAATAGACATATTTATTTTTATTTTTCCCAAATTTTAAATTTAATAAAAATATACTGTACTTTCCGAATTTTATTTTGAAAATTTTTGTACTTGCTTCTGGTATTTTTTGGGCTTGTGTGATCTTATGTACTCTCAGTGGTAATATACTTATGTACCAAAATTAATTTTGGATGTAGTTTATACATATAATGTTACATTATATGATTAATGTAGTTAATTTTGTAATTGTTGTGCTAACGGGAACCTATGGGGCAATCTTGGGATATGTTATATGAACTATTGTTATTCACTTTGTGTAATTGTGAGCTTGCCTATTGTTTTGTTGTTATTGGGCATACATTAGATACTATGTTAATGATGAACTTACCCTATCAGCTTGTCTTTATCAATGTGGTTTCTAATGCTTTGTTTAATTCATTAAATTATGTCTTTAACTTTTCAGTATCCTATCGATACTAGCTTTAGGTCATAATTTAATGTTCTGGATGATATGTGTTGTAATTCGAAACCCTTAGGCAGGATTGTAATTGCATGAGAACCTAGCTGTGTTGTTTGCCCAATTTTGCTAGTTATTGATACATTTGCTAAATCTCCCTGCTTTGTATCAATTTCCAGCTTTGAATTGACTATTAAGGCTTTTGTGAATCATGTAACCCACATAGGTCTATTTAGATCTTTTGCTGCCTTGGATTAGTGAGAGTATGTCTTTTATATTATTTTTGATAGCAACATTGTATTTGACTATTTTGTTATTCAGTCTGAAGACTTTTGCTTATAATTATTAGTATTATTGTTATTGCCATATAATTTATTAATATACTGCACAGATACATTTAAATATTTGTATATATATGACAGTTTGTTGGAAACATTGTGTACCTAGTCTCATTTTGTTGTTCTGAGATATTTTGTTAAATCTCAGTTGACATCTTGGGTAGATTCTTAGGTCATTTTGTATAGAATTGCACAAACGGATCACCATTTTATGTGCATTTCCTTATGACACATTCTATTTAGGTCATTGAGATATGGGTATCTTGCATATATGTTATCAGTACTCCTATCGGGTTTGATTTCTATACTGTTGAGGTACTTGTAACCTCATTTTGAACTTATGATTGAGAGATTGTTGGCTCTACTTTGACATCCTATTGTAGCCACATATTGTTATATTAATCTGGGGATTTGTTTATGTTGTTCATTGATGTTGGTTGTGCTGTCTAAGTGGGAGAATGATAGAATTAGCATAATAAATATAATTTTGTACAAACCCGGATTAATTAGATTTCAAGATAATTAGAGCATTTGTTGTATTTAGCCCAAAATGGTGATTACTTTTCTAATTAGGCTTGGTACTTCTCTCAAATGTGTCATTGGGCCTGTGTTCATGGGCTTGCTATGATGGGTAGGCTTGGCCCATGTATTGTAATGCACAGGAGGCCCTACTGCTAGCTAACCTTAAATACAGTCGCCCCATTGAGAACTGTATTGGTTTCTAATTAGGGTTTGAAATAACAGTAGTCAACCTTCTGCGTCTCTGTCACTTTGCTTCACAAAAAACAACAATGGACTCAATTGTTTCTCAATTTCCAAGTATTTGTCTATACAATTCTTAAATGTAACATGTTGCAATCATAGGATTATTTTAATTGTGTTGTTTAATTATGAAATTAATCTGCAATTTCGTGTTAATTTTTCTTCATTTGCTTCATGACCATCGAGTATATTCATATTAAACTTTGCTTCACTGACACATAGGAAGAAAATATTTAATTCTTAAGCCTAAGTTCCATATTTCTCATAATCATGTCTTATCTTTATACATAAGGTAGTTTTAAGAGCTGCACGGTGCTCCCCTCAGTTTATAACTGTGTGATGATGGTGGAGTCCTGAACGGGAAATATAATTGGTTGCGTGAGCTGACAATAAGATGAATAAGAAAGATCAGATGAAGAAATTTTTACAACTAAAACTATGTTGTTTTCCAAAGTTACAATGGCAGCAATCTTCTATCCAGTAACACACATAATGCTTCGTATAGCTCTTAGCAATAATGTGATGTAATCACACACCTCATTACCACAAGAAGCTTGGGATATTTAACAGAATGTTCTTCTAATTTCTTAAAATTAAGAAAGAAAGGATAAAATATCATTAAATCAATTGACCCTTCAAGATCATCACATGTTCTCCCTGGTCATTTGGAGTTCGAGTCGAAAGGGCTGTCTAAACCTGCATGCTATGATAAATTAATTAAATTGCTGTCCTGCAAAGCATGATTGAGCAATCTCGCTCTTATAGCTTGTAACTTTCTAAGCCTATACTGATCAAACAACAGTTTTAATTTGAGTTAAGAGAATTATAAGTTTGAAAATAGTTAGTGAGTAAGGTGTTGCTAACGAAGAGAAGAAAATCTTCATAAATAGCAAATCTCTTTGGTTCCATGGATTAACATATAATTTTTAAAGGGAAAAACTTTTGACAAGTTAAGATCAAAGACCATACTTTCTCATCTTTGAGGAAGATCATGAACTTGAGGATAAGAAGACCTTACATCAAAAGCATCATAGGAAATGAGAAAAGATCCTAGTTCTAGTTCGATAATTAGACCTAGAAAATTTATTTTGCAAGCTATCAATGATAGATAAACTTCCTGAGCACACTAGAATCGATACAATCATTAGAAAGAATATCCAGAACTATAACACCAGGGGGTTCACTTTCATAATGAGCAACTTACTAGGATGTAACCCAAACTCAAAAGTGTAAGTTTTTTTTACAATTTACCTAACCATCCTAATTATTATGTATGGTCCATTTAACTGCTTTAACCCTACCTACGCACATGGTGTCGCCCATATACCCAACCCTTTGTCTTTGTGGTGGCCAGAGACTGAGTAGGTTTAGTTTAAAACAATTTGGTTTGGTCCCTATCTTCCCCCACGCATCTGTGACACCATCGTTCTGCTAAGGAAGAGGATAGAATCTCCAAACTTCTCAGATCTTCGGTGAAAGGCAATGGCTGGAGGTATATTGTTTTCGGTTAAAGCTTTCGTTGCTGAACATATATATATATATATGTGTGTGTGTGTGTGTGTGTGTGTGTGTGTGTGTGGTTTTAAATGCATAGATCTTTACGTTAAAGTTGTTGTATAAGATGCATGCTACTGCTAGGTTTATCTTACATTTGGTATCAGAGCTACAAATAGCCTTAGAAACCACCAAAAAATTTGTCTCTGTTTTACTCTGTTTTGGTTGAGTTGCTGCCGAATATATACATTTGAGGTTGTTGAATTTTTTCAACATTTTGTACCTTGTGGAGACGTTAGAGTCATGTTTTTGCAACATCCATGGAGCACGCGACGTTGTCTAGACCGAAGAAGGAGGAGGGACGACGACCATACGTGGAGCTTCGGATGTTCCTTCATGGAGCGTTGCATGGTCATTTTTTTGATGTTTCCTGTGGTTCTTGTCATTCACGTCGTCCCAATGCCGGCCTCCGTGTAAACGCCGGCGTCCTCTGCTGGTCTAGACCGTCGAGGCTCTGATTGGTTCCAGCCGGGTCGGGGTTGAAGACGACCCCGACTTTCGTTTTCCTTTTTTTAAATAAAAAATTAAAATTATTAAAATTAATTTTGTTAATATTAGTGATAAATTGGGTTACTTCAGACCTAACCTATTATGTTATGATTTTAACTATAAAATCATTTTTGGGTCTTAATATTTTATGAAAAATACTAATTTTAATTATGTATGTCTTATGTGAATTTACGTTGATGACATGCATATTATAATTGTTTAATTTTTGCACAAATTTCATATGATTAATTAAAAATTTTGTGTGTATAAATTCATGATTATTATACATGCAAAATTAGATTAAATATTTTGTGCATTATTATTTGATTTATTTGCATTCTTTATTAATTGATGCAAGTATTTAGGCTTTAAGTTAAAGCTTAAGATAATGTTAGTGATCATATGATTTTAATTATTTGGGAGTAGCCACAACATCTCAAATTAATTACAATTATATATTTAATTTTAAGATCATATTAATACATTAATTGTAATTAATTGTACATCATATGATAAAATCTACCAACAGGAATTTTATTATATTTGTGTGATTAATTAGGATAAAATATCGGCTTATATTTCTTAATTTACCCACAGGAATTAAGAAAATGATCATAATTCAATAGTTTTATCATAAAGTTTCGGATGAATCTAATTGAGTAACACTTTAGCCCACAGGCAAGTCTTATGTCACTAGAGTCATCTATTAAATGCATGATTTACATTGGTAATTAATCATGAATTATTATTGGTCTCGAAATATATATAAAGAGCATATATTTTATTTTTCAATTTGCAGTTACTCAAAATATATCTGATATTAAGTGTGATATTCTCGAATTAAGAGGTGACAACTACAAAGTGTGGAAGGCGAGAATTTTGATTCATTTAGGCTAGATGGACATAGACTATGCTATTAGGAAGGACGAACCATCGAGTATGGCTAAGACCAGCACTCCAGTAGCTATTGCTCTTTATGAAAAGTGGGAGAGGTCTAAAAGTCTCTTCGTGATGTTCATAAAGACCAAGATCTCTACGAGTATTCGTAGTTCTTTCGAACAACATAATAATGTTAGAGATCTATTAAAGGCCATTGATGAGCAATTCGCTACATCTGATAAGGCCTTTACCAGTACTTTGATTATGTAGTTATCATCCTTGCGGCTCACTAGGATAAAGGGTGACGTGATCATATCATGCGTATGAGGGACATAGCAGCTCAGTTGAAAGCATTAGAGGTTACAATATCAAAATCTTGCCTGGTGCATTACATTCTGTGCACTCTGCCTCAACAATACGGTCCTTTCAAGATCTCTTATAACACATATAAGGAAAAGTGGCCAATTAATGATTTGTTGACCATGTGTGTGCAACAAGAGAAGAGGTTGTTGATGGAAGTGGGTGAAAGGGTCAATTTGACCGTTTCAGGAAAAAAGAGACATGAGGATGCCAAAAATAAGGGAAAAGGCAAAATTGCTCCTCAATCCGATATAAAGAAACCGTCAAAGTGTTTCTTCTGCAAAAAGAGGAGACACATGAAGAAAGACTGCGCTAAATTTAAGGACTAGCTCGAGAAGAAAGATACTTAAATTTTATTTGTTTATTATGAGTCTAATATGGTTAATGTTAATCATAACACATGGTGGATTGATTCTGGTTCTACAATCCATGTTTTGAATACTTTACAGGGTATGCAAAACTTAAGGAAGCTGGTGAGAAGTGAACAAGTCATCTATTCAGGAAGCAAGAAGAATTCACATGTGCAAGCCATTGGCACTTGCAGTTTGGTTTTGAGCAGTGGTTTTGTTTTATGCTTGGAGAAGACCTTTTATGTTCCAAATTTCTCTAGAAATTTGATTTCTGTATCAAGACTCATATCTTTTGATTTTTCCTTTAACTTTTCAGATTCTGCTTTCAGTTTACGTAATGGAACTAAAGTTATTGGTTATGGGAAATTGTCTAATGGTCTTTATTCCATTCAATTGCAAAATGATGATGCCTATAGTTTGATGCATGTCACTGCTGGATTGAAACGATGTGTTGTAAATGAAGAATCCTCTATGTTGTGACACTGTAGATTAGGACACATCTCCATTAAGAGAGTTAAGAGATTAGTAAATGAAGGGGTACTTAGTACTTTAGATTTTGCTGACTTTAAAACTTGCGTGGATTGCATTAAGGGTAAGCAAACTAATAAGTCTAAAAGGGGTGTCAAGAGGAGTACAAACCTATTAGAAATCATACATACTGATATTTATTGTCCAGATATGGATGCAAGTAGTCCGAAATATTTTATCACCTTCATAGACGACTATCCGCGATATATGTATCTCTACTTACTTCGTTCTAAGGACGAAGCTTTCGATGCCTTTAAAACGTTTAAGGCTAAAGTGGAGACTCAATGTGAAAAAGTGATTAAAATCATAGGGTCAGATAGAAGTGGAGAGTACTATGGTAGATACACTGAAAGTGGACAAACACCTGATTTTTTTGCGAAGTTTCTTCAGGAACATGGGATTGTTGCCCAGTACACCATGCCTGGTTCTCCGGATCAAAATGGTGTGGCAGAAAGAAGAAACCGAACCTTAATGGACATGGTAAGAAGTATGAGAAGTAACACAAAACTTCCTCAATTCCTATGGATTGAAGCTCTAAAGACGACTGTGTATATATTAAACCGAGTTCTAACCAAGGCTATCTCAAAGATACCTTTAGAGTTATTTAAGGGTTAGAAACCGAGTCTGAGGCATATACGCATTTGGGGATGCCCGTCTGAAGTGAGAATTTACAACCCACAGGAGAAGAAGCTAGACCCAAGGACCATTAGTGGGTATTTCATTAGGTATGCTGAAAGGTATAAGGGGTATAGATTCTATTATCCATCTTATAGCACTAGAATTGTGAAATCAAAAAATGCAAAATTTCTTGAGAATGATTTGATCAGTGGGAGTGGTCATTTTCCAGACATAGTTTCTGAAAGCGGCCATTATGCTCAATCCTCTGGTTCAAATGATAGATTGATTGTCATTTACACTCCTCAAGGTCAAATGGTATGGAACAACCAGTTATTGAAGTTCCACAAGCTGTTAACACTAATCCAGTAGATCAAGTTGTAAATGAGGAACAACTAGAAATTATTGAGCAACCAGTTGAGCAACAAGCTCCTCGTGAGGATGATAATACAACATTAAGGAGATCTACTAGGGTAGAAGGTCAACAATACCTAGTGATTACATAGTGTACCTACAAGAGTCAGATTACAACGTTGGAGCCGAAAATGATCCTGAAACGTTTTCGCAAGCCATGAGTTCTAAGGAATCGGACTTGTTGTACAATGCTATGAAGGATGAGATGGAATCTATGGCATCTAATCAAGTCTGGGATCTCGTTGAGTTGACAAATGGTGTGAAAACCATTGGATGTAGATGGGTATTTAAGACAAAGAAAGACTCACGAGGGAACATTGAGAGACATAAAGCAAGACTTGTTGTCAAAGGGTTCACTCAAAGGGAAGGAATTGACTACACAGAGACATTTTCTCCTGTATCTAAGAAAGATTTTCTTCGTGTAATCATGGCATTAGTAGCTTATTTTGATCTTAAGTTACATCAAATGGATGTGAAAACGACGTTCCTTAATGGTGAACTAGAGGAAGAGGTTTACATGAAATAACCTGAAGGATTCTCCTCTAGTGATGGTGAGCATTTAGTCTATAAGCTTAATAAATCCATATATAGGTTAAAACAAGCCTCCCGACAGTGGTATTTAAAATTTCATGAGGTCATAACTTCATTCAGTTTTGAAGAGAATATAATGGATCAGTGTTTATACCAGAAGGTCAGTGGGAGTAAGACTTGTTTTCTTGTGTTGTACGTGGATGATATTTTACTTGCGACTAATGATAAGGGTTTGCTATATGAGATGAAACAATTTCTCTCAAAAAATTTTGATATGAAAGATATGGGTGAGGCATCTTATGACATTAGCATCAAGATCCATAGAGAAAGATCTTGAGGCATTTTGGGTTTGTCTCAAGAGACCTATATTAAAAAAGTTTTAGAGAGATATCGGATGAAAGATTGTGCACCAAGTGTAGCACCCATAGTCAAGGGTGATAAATTCAGTTTGAATCAATGCCCGAAGAATGAATTTGAGTGGGAACACATGAAGAACATTCCATATGTTTCTGCTGTAGGAAGCCTTATGTATGCTCAGGTCTGCACCCGACCTGACATTGCATATGCTGTTGGAATGTTAGGAAGATATCAGAGCAATCTAGGTATTGATCACTAGAAAGCTGCAACGAAGGTTCTGAGATATCTTTAGGGCACAAAGGACTACATGCTTTTGTATATACGAACTCAGAACTTGAAAGTAGTTGGATACTCCGATTTAGACTTTGCTGGCTGCATTGATTCAAGGAAATCAACATGTGGTTATATTTTCATGCTAGCTGGTGGAGCTGTATCTTGGAGAAGTGCCAAGGAGACCCTGATTGCTACTTCCACTATAAAGGCTGAGTTCGTATCATGTTTTGAGGCTACCTCGCATAGTGTATGGTTAAAGAGTTTCATATCTGGGCTCAGAGTTGTTGATTCAATTTCTAAGTCGTTAAAGTTGTATTGTGACAACTCTTCTGCGATCTTTATGGCTAAAAATAACAAGAGTGGAAGTCGAATTAAGTATTTAGCCATAAGAGACCGTGTAAAGGAAAAGAAAGTTGTCATAGAGCACTTTAGCACTGATTTGATGATTGCGGATCCTTTAACTAAAGGCATGCTACTTAAGCAGTTTAAGGATCACGTAGTGCACATGGGACTTGGTTCCACAATGTGATTTGTTTTATATTTGTTGATGCAATGGAACTCTTATTCAGTTTGATATTTTCTCATAAATTTGTGTACACAATTTTGATTGGTTTTGAGAAATGTCATGTAATTTGGACTTAGAATAAACATATGGTTTATTCATTAAGTTGAAGGGCTAATAATGAGAACTTTTATATATGTAATACATGGCAGATAATACTCACTATAAAATGACCTATCGCCATTATTCATATATTTGATTTTTTGTTATGTGTGGTATTGGGTTAACTGGACCAAGTGGGAGAATGTAAGTTTTTTTACGATTTACCTAACTATCCTAATTATTATGTATGGTCCATTTAACTGCTTTAACCCTACCCATGCACATGGTGTCGCTCATATACCCAATCCTTTGTCTTTGTGATGGCCAGAGATTGAGTAGGTTTAGTGGGTTTAAAACAAGTTGGTTTGGTCCCTATCTTCTCCCACGCATCTGTGACACCATCGTTGTGCTAAAGAAGAGGATAGAAGCTCCAAACTTCTCAAATTTTCGGTGAAAGGCAATGGCTGGAGATATATTGTTTTCGGTTTAAGCTTCCCTTGCTGAACATATATATATATATATATGTGTGTGTGTGTGTGTGTGTGTGTGTGTGGTTTTAAATGCATAGATCTTTACCTTAAAGTTGTTGTATAAGATGCATGCTACTGCTAGGTTTATCTTACAAAAAGGCCAAGGACAAAGTAGCATGGCTCAAGCATAACTTTAGAGCCTTCGCTAACAAAACCCGCATAAAGCTATTCAGGATCAACATGCTTTTAGTTACCTGGTAAAAAAATGGTATAATTTTCCACCAATCATTCAAAAGCATAATTCATATTGTGTTTTACAATCAAGCGGCGAATTAAGACCAAAGACAAATGCAACTTTGATCTCTTGATTCTTTTTGTGTTCTTTTCAATTCCGAGTTAGAGACATACAGTTATCTATTTTTTAAATGCAACTACACTTCCTAGGCTTGGCATAAACTGCAAACTCTCTGCAATCCGCAATATAATTAGAACCGATGAGCAAGCATAATCAAATGGGCTTAGAAGAACCATCATCGATCACACTAAAGGGGACAGCGTCCTTTTCGAGATAGCCTTCAGCTGCTCCATTTACAACATATGAAATAAAAGGAATACCAGAATCTTTAGGAATGAGAAAGCTAATACCAACTGTATATGTCAAACATTGTTTTAATTCGGAAAAATAGTGTGACTAAAGGAATTATCAATGCAATAAGCTCCAATATGGCTACTAGGTGGAACGTCTGCAAAATTCAATTGTAGAGAACTCACAAGTCCCCCACGACACAAACAAGCTGTACGATATGTTACTATTCCTTTGCTTATCTTTTATTAGCTTTTCGAGCATGCTAGCTCCTATTGTACTCTTAATCTTGGCTTGTAAACATCTTATACTGACTTGGTTCATTTATCTCAACTTTACCTTAAAAAGAAAAATTAATTAGTTTTCATAGGCTTACAAAGACTTTCACCTCTCATTTTTCTCAATAGAGGAATGTGATACCCAATTCCTATCTAGGATCTCAATTTCTCCTCTATACGAATTTTTGATTTTCTTATTAAGGTCTAATCAAAAATTCAGAATCATCCTCCTCTTTTGATGAGGAACTGAGCTAGAAGTCTTCTATAAGCAGCCTATTGCTCACAAGTCTTATCGCCAGAGCCACTCCTCGCATTCATTGTCTAGGCTGAATATTGTACAGCAAAGAGTCTTTTTTTCTAATATCATTTTGACACGCCTCAGGCCTGAGCCAACTTGAGTAGACACGTGTTTGTACTACATCCAAAGGCAAAGTCCAACCTCTCAAGTTTCATCATTGGGTTAAGACGTACAACTTACTAAACTCACATAATTCAATTAAAATAACTTGGCGAATATGGTCCTCTGTTTGCCTAGAAACTCCCTTTGATCTAACTCTACAAATCTATGCTCAAACTGGCTTAGGTACCCATGCATCTGTTATGCACTCTGATTCTTGAAAAATGCACGAATCCAAGTATTGAATACTAATTAGGTAGTCACAAATTTTATATCCCATAAATATCCACAGCTATGCCTATATTGGACAACCAATTGCTCTTAATATCAAAGGGAACATGTTTAGGGTAGACATTGGATAATTCATCCCTTCCAACAAAATAGTACTTGCCTCATTTTACCATTGGCTAATTCACCATAAGTAATAGTTTGGTACCTACCCAATCCGGCACTGACCAATTCACCCCTACTAACATAATGACACACGCTTCATTTTGGTGTGGACTAAATATTTGTCCTAGCCAATGGGATGATATTTTCCCCAACCAACCATAGTTGTCACCAAATCAAATAAAAATATTCAACATTACAATTTGGGCCTCAAATTACTACAACTTTTGGATACTTTTTTTTGGCAACGGTTTCAAAATCTTAGCTAAAAGTAAGCTTTTGATGATGTTTTACGAAATCATAGGTAAAGGTTAGGCAATTTGCACGTTTTATAAAATCGTCGCTAAAGGGCAAACTTTTAGCGACGATTAACTAACATTGTTGAGAAATGGTAAACCTTTGGTGATACTTTATTTAATTCGTCGTAAAAGGTGTGAACATTGGCTAGATTTTTAAAATTGTCTCAAAAGGTATAATTTTTTGCAACGATTTCGGTAACCTTTGGTGACAATTTTTGAAATCGTCGCCAAATTTTTAAATAACAAAATAACTCTTTTATTTATAATTATGAGTTCACTAACTTTGACTTGATTATTTTGTGACTGAACATCATATTGAGAAAATTCAAATTTAATATTATTGGCAATGATTCTAACTGTAAAAGAAAATTAGCTCAAAATTTCAAATCATTTCAACAATTAATGAAACTATAAAGTCAAAATTAATTAATATTTACATAGATTTATATTTTTTATTTTTCTCTTTTAAATTTTATAATTGGATAATTTGATATGGTGTCACAAAATTTTCAAATAGTTTTAACATGAAGAATGAATCATATAATAAAATATGATTTTTATAGAAAAAACAATAAATAATGATATATCGTAAGTAATACATTATTATGATATATGGTAAGTAATACAAGATTTTAATTAAAAGTTTAACAATTATTATAGACAAAACAATAAATAAAGTTTCACGTTTATTCCATCGAAGAGAAAAAGATACAATTATTTTTCTGAATTTCAAGTGACACGAGACTCGGTAGATATGGTAAATGAGTTCCTTATGTTTAGATTTCCATAAGGGCTCTTTGCACATTCGAAGGCATCAATTGAACAGATAAAGATCTTCCCTTAGGAGTTGGTTTATTGACACCGTCTTCCAACAACTTATCGACTTTAACTAAACTAACAAAAAGTACAGTGAATGATTTTCCATATGTAGTATGGATCACTGAATTAGATGAACTGCATGTACCATACTTTTCACCTAAAGAATAAACAGTATAGAACAATCACGTTAATTTCTTCATAATCCATTGAAAAATTTATTCCTAAAAACTAAAAAACTAAATCAAACAGTATAAGGAACATAGATTTAAACATAAGCATACCCGATTTAATGACTCCATCATCGCCACCGCCTCTATTTCCTTCTATGTTCTCTTAAAGATTTAAGGAAGCTTTATAAAACACATGCTATATACAATCAAACGTTCATCTAATAACTTCATAACATAAAATTAGATACAAATAATAAAGAAAGAGAGCTAATTTGGATGATGCTAAAATCCTTGAAGAAGAAGATCGGCCATTGAAGTCAAGGGGTGATTAGACTTTGATGAGAAGATTTTTTGTGCATCAATTTGTTCTTCATCAGGGAGAATTTTGCAATATTCCTCTCATCGGAGCTTATTTATGCTATTAGAAACTAATTGCCATGTTGACATTCGCGATGAATTTATGTTAGCAGTTTTATTATGAAAAGTCAATAGAAAGAAAAACAAGCCATAAATATAATCAATATATAACCAGAGTTTACAATTTAATAAGGAAACAAAAAATTATATAGAAAGAAAAACAAGCCATAAATATAATCAGTATAGAACCAAAGTTTACAATTTAATAAGGAAATAAAAAATTATATGAAGTTATATGCAATTATCAAAATATTCTCAGAAGCAGCAAAGATCATCGAAACTTAAATTTCTAACCATCCAAAAATCCCCCGCATAAGCACATTCTATATGTGCTTTCATCTAAAGCCACTATTCTGATAAAAATAGTTAGGTCCCCTGAGGCCCCCCTCAAATATGGAGAGAGCTATTATAGTGGAATTTAAAACAGAATGATGTACATAAACATCCCCTGCACAAGCGCATTCTATGTTTTCCACCCCCCATTAATAAGTTGACGTAGCACGTCATAATAGTACTTAAAATAACTAGACCTACAACCATAGTAGTGATGAGTCCAAGTTGATCTCATAGAGAGTGTGTATAAAGCTTTTGAAATGAAAATGATTGGTGTTTAAGTTATAGGGGGTTTGTTGGTTTTCAAATAAGAAAATAAAACAAAACAAAACCGACGAAGAAACATTAAAGAAAACATTAAAAATGGATAAAAAGTGATTAATGCATTAGGGACTTGATCATCGGTTCAATCTCAGCCTATACACAATTAAACATTTTTCATTGAGTTGTTATTCTCATACTACTCCTAGCAACTATTAATCATTTATTATTTCAATTTTCCTTTAGCTATCGAACAACCTAGAACAAACTCTCTAGATTTAATTGGACAACTGCATTACAAGTTAGGAAAACAAATTAATCAAGGCAACAATCACACAAGCTTGGGTCATTTAACTTAGGTGATGTTATCCCTAATGATTAAAAACCATTAATTGCCACAAATGAATCAGAAACATACTACTAACTTGGAAGAAATTATCTCAAATGTATGTTTGGAGACCGAAAGGTCAAACTACTAACTTGGAAGGACCCAGAAAAATTTGGGTACCTAAAATGAGATAATACATTTTACAGATATGTTTCAGAATAGTGACAAAAGAAAATCAATGGATAGTTGATAGTGATTGTTTGAGACACATGACAGGTGAAATATCACATTTCAACTATATTGAAACAAAAGATGGAGAAAAATTTAGATTGAAAAAGGGTACTACATTGCATCAATTCGGAGGAGGAGAATTCGATACAAAAAATTTGAAGATTTATGTAATGAAAATGGTATAACTCATAATTTTTCATGCCCAAGGACTCCTCAGCCGAATGGAGTTGTTGAGAGAAAGAACATAACTCTTATTGATATGGCCAGGACAATGCTGTGTGAAAGTGGTTTACCTCATGGTTACTGGGCAAAAGCTGTATCTACTGCCTGTTACATACTTAACAGTTGCCTTATAAGACCTATTCTCAAAAGGATCCCCTATGAATTGTGGAAAGGAAGAAAACCAAATGTTGCTTACTTTTGAGTGTTTGGCTGTAAGTGCTTTGTATTAAATAATGGAAAAGACAACCTTGGAAAATTTAATGCAAGATCAGATGAAGTTATTTTTCTAGGATACAGTACTGCTAGCAAAGGATTTAGAGTTTATAATAAAAGAACAAAGGGGATAGAAGAATCAATACATGTGGTATTTGATGAAGCACTACCCTCGATAACAACAGCTGATTCAGATGATGAAGAGCATCCTTTAGCTCCTAAAAATACGTCATAGACTTAAACTAAACCTATAGTACCTTCAGAATTACAAGATCAAGAAGGTCCTTTTGAAGCTAGGATAGAGCAAGCTCCTTCTCCAAGAACATCTCAACAGGAGCCTATGTAACAAAGAACACCAAGATAATAGAGAGGTCTTGATACACTTCAGTATATTCTGGGAGACCCTTATGAAAAACTAAGAACTAGATCATCTTTCAAAAACAATTATGTTGCCCTCTTCTCATAATTAGAACTAAAAATCGTTAAAGAACGGACGAAAATTAGGTTTCAACTATAAAAGACGAACTAACTCAATTTGACAAGAACAAAGTTTGGAATCTAATACCTCGTCTACAAAATAAGTCAGTCATTGAAACTCGTTGGGTGTTTTGAAACAAATTTGACGAAAATGGTAAGAGGTAAGAAACAAAGCTAGACATATATTTTAAGGTTACAATCAAAAGGAAGGTATTGATTTTGATGAGACTTATGCACCTGTTGCTAGATTAGAATTGATTATAATTTTACTTGCCTTTGCATGCTATAGAAATTTTAAAAATTCCAAATGGATGTTAAAAGTGCCTTCTTAAATGGATATATTAACGAAGAAGTGTTTGTTAAGCAAGCTCTAGGTTTTGAAAATGAAAACCATCCTGATTATATGATGAAGTTAACTAAAGCTCTGTATGGTCTAAAGTAGGCTCCTTGAGCATGGTATAAGAGATTAACATTCTTATTGAGAATAACTTTGAAAGAGGAAAGGTAGATAAAACCTTATTTATTAAGAAAAAGGGGGATGATTTGCTCATAGTGCAAATATATGTTGATGACACAATATTTGGTGCTACTAATCCATCCTTCTGTAAAGAATTCTTAGCCTTAATACAGGGGGAGTTTGAAATGAGTATGATGGGAGAACTATCTTTCTTTCTTGGGTTACAAATTAGGCAAATAGAAAAAGAAATCTTCATCAGTCAAGAAAAAAACACAAAGGAACTCATTAAGAAATATCATTTTAAAAATGTCAAACTGATGGGTACTCCTATGTATACTAGAACTAAAGTTGATAAGGATGAAGAAGGCCAGGCTACGGATGAGACAAAGTACAGAGGAATGATTGGATCACTTTTATATCTTGCAAGCTTAAGACTAGATATTATGCTGAGTGTGTGTCTTTGCGCAAGCTTTCAATCAAATTCAAAAGAAAGCCACCTTTAAGTAGTCAAGAGGATCTTTTTCTATCTTCTCGAAACTATGGATTTTGGATTATGGTATCAAAAACTAATTCATTTAACATAGTTGGCTATTTTGATGCAGATTATGTAGGTAATAAAGTTAATAGGAAAAACACAAGTGGTCATTGTCAATTTCTAGGAGGATGTCTAGTTTTTTGGTTTTGCAAGAAACAAAATTGCACAATGCTTTCAACAATTGAAGTGGAATATATAGCAACGGCCAACTATTGTGCTCAAATCCTATGGATGAATCATCAACTCCAGGATTTTTTTTCCAAACTTTGATCATATTGTAAGTGTAATCAATCTTTATAAAAATCCTGTGTAACATTCTAGGACTAAGCATATAGAAATCAAACATCATTTTCTTAGAGATCATATTTTAGAAGGAACCATTGATCTTTTGCATGTTAAAACTGAAAATCAAGTAGCTGATATCATTACTAAGCCACTTCTAAAGATAAATTTTGTCTCTTAAGAAAAGAGCTTGGTATGTACAAATTATCTAATATTTAACTCTACATAAAGATTCTATGCTACTTCTTTTTGCAAATATTAACAGGTTCCTTCTAATATGCTCTTTAATAGGCTCCTATAAGTTTAGAAGGCTCCTCTTAGTTTAATAGGGTAGAATACACGTGTTAAAAAGGCAATTATCACACTGTTCTGACAGCTTTCCGTACGTGACTAACAGAAGATGAGCAGATGATCACACCTCCTCTAATAGCATGTATGATTGTTCATCTTCACACAAAATCCATGATCAAGAACCATTTAGTATATCTTGAGAATTTTTCTCCCTTCTACTTATCTTTATCATTTTAAGAAGTGTTTTTTACCTTTCTGCACTCAAACTCTCTGTTTTTCTTAAATCTCTTAAATCTCACTAGCTTACTTGAAATGGCACGAACAAAGTCCAAGGGACAAAATAAAACTTTGACTCCTACTACTAACCATGGAGAAACTCCCCACCATGAACAAGAGTTTGAAACTCTTGTTTTTGGATCATCTTCTTTGTCACTAATAGTAAGATCATTAAACATCCCTACTGAAGTTGCTTCTATCACCTCTATTAAAAAGCCTCAAGTTTTAGAAGCATCTATTCAGGAGACTCCATACGAGAGAAAGAAAAAGATTTTGGCTGTGTTGTCTCTTCCTAAAAAATCAGATTATGATTCATCTTCTGGACACAATAAACCAACAATCAAGCAGCAATATGTCTCTGACTCTAGTTAAGAAGGTTCTGATGACTCAAACCCTAGCTCGTCAAAAAAAGAAAGAGAAGCAAAAGAAGCAAAAGAAGAAGAAGAAGAAGAAGAAGGAGAAGAAGAAGAAGAAGAAGAAGAAGAAGAAGAAGAAGAAGAAAAGTCTTCTAGTGAGGGGGAGCTAATAAAAAAAAGTAAGATTCCATTCTCCTTCACAGCCTGGTCTCACTTTGCCTACTCCTACTCCGTCTACTATTTATTCTAAAATTTCCACTCCACCATTGACTACTCCTCAACCTAGATCCATGGGTGAAAAATTGCCTGAAGTACATTGGATCATTAATGATAATGATTCAGATGAAGAATCAATTCGTTTAATAAGCCATCCATGAACTATAGGAAGTTTTGCAAAGTAGGCTAAAAAAGTGTTTGAAGAAGAAAAGAGCGCTGACGCTGATTTAAGGGAAGAAGAAAAACCTCAGAGGAGAAGAAATAAGGAAAGGCAAACCACCTATGGTTGAAGAGAATATTGAGGACCCAATTATTCAAAATGAACTATTTTATGAAGAAACGTTGCTTGAAGAAATTTTGAAGGAAAAGACCTTAAAATCAAAGAAACTCATTGTACATAAGAAAGGAGAATCTTTAACACCAGTTAAGATGTTTCAGTCAATGGAAGCTGAAGCCTGATACAAAATACGCTATAAGAAACGAAAGGTGGTTGTTGGATGCATTTGACCTCCTCTCATGTTCGATGATATTGGTATCCCATCTCTCCTTATTTTCTTGCTATTGGTTGGCAAAAGTTTTTAAATTTGAATGAGACAGTGTGTGATGATTTAGTTAGATCATTTTATACACACATGAGAAGGGATGAAATTGATGGAAAGTTACCAATTGTCTCTTGGGTACGTGAGTGTGAGATTTTGATCACTGAGGAAATCTTAGGAAACATATTGGATATAACTCCCATAGGCAAAACTAACTTCTCCTATCATAAATAGGACATTACTGATCTTTATATAGGAGAAATTGTGATTTTTATTTCCCTACACACCGAGACTACTCTTGAAGGGAGACCCTGGTGTACACATTTGGACTTACTACCATGATGCCTTACATCGATATCTGCTACGTCAATTTTTCCAAGGAGTAGTTTAGTTGAAAGATGTAGTCTCCTAGACACATATGTTGTTTATAATCTACTGAAGGGAAATCGGGTGAACCTCCCAGCAATGACCCTACGATTTATAGTGGATAAGGGGAGTCATAAGAATACCACTAGTGGTCTGCCTTATGAGATGCTACCCACCAAAATTTTCGCTCATATAGAGTGTCTTTTGACAATTTGCACTGGTATGAACCTACCAAGTTTCATTCATCTATTCCCTATCAATTTATATATAAGATGAAAGATAATGTGTGGGTAGAGAAGACAATAGAAAGAGTAGCAGACGTCTTAGGTCCAGCTCCACATAAATCAGCATCTGTCACACTTCAAAATACAAATGATCTAATCCTTTAACAACTAAGGGACATTCGATACAATCAAGATTAAATGCGTGAATAGATGACAAGGATGCAAGACCAATTTAATGACATGCAACTCCTTCTTCGCATTATTCTAGATTCCTTTAAGGAATATTTTAATGATTAACATACTCTGGTTATTTTTAAAATTTTTGGTAAACTGACAATTTTAATTAATGCTCATTTTTTTACTCTTACATATTTTTGCATTCTTTTTTCATGATTCCTTATCTCTTTTTCATAATGGCAAAGGGGGATAGTAGCGAGAGTATACATAGGACCTCGCTGAAGTACTTGGCTTATGAGTAGGGAGAGTATATACTTTGCTGAAAGTTATGCTATTATTTCTAATGATATATTTCTAAAACCCTTGCCGCTGAAATTCTTTTATTGCAATATCATATAGGATAGGCTCCTAATACTTTGTGGTAATAAGAGGCTCCTTCTAAATCATGGTCCTTCTAAATCATGGTTATTAGTAAGGACTTATAAATTACTTAATCATTTGAATTTTTAAATATTTCTATTTATTAGTTGTCATCATCAAAAAAGGGGAGAATGTTAACTTAAAGTTTGTTATCTATGATTTTGATGATAACTATATAATATTTTAAAATTCAAATTTGATTTATTTCTCTTTATTTGAATAATTTTAAAAAGGATATAAAATCTAGTTATCTGTGATAGGATAAATGTTTCCTTTCTTGCATGATCCTTTTTAATGAACTTACTTTATTTATTAGCAATGATTCTACAATATTTGAAAGGATCTTGTCAATCACATAATTCAACAATCAGTGCCAAGAAATTATCAAAATTTTGTCTTAACATCTGGATACTGGAAGATTCCAGGAAAGATGATATTGAAGATTCTTTATATTCAAAGTCAACTCAGAATGTAAGTCAAGCAACGACTAGTTGAAGAAAATGTCTATTTAAGGAAGAGCCACTACATTTGCGAACAAGTCAGATTTTAAAAATAGATTTGCAGCATCAATGTTTTCGAAAGTCATATTTTTATCAAACTCTTTATGCCTTAGAAAGTGAAAACACTATATTGAGAGAGATTGTTATTCCTTGAGTTTACATTTGGAAGACCCTACATTTATTTTTTGTTGAGAGCTTGTAGAGGCTTATCAAACACTATGAACGTGGAAGGTTGAAGAACCATGAAAAATATGTACTTGTGAGCTTTGAAAGACTTGTCAAAATTTATTATTTAGAGTTTTATAGTGAAATGCTCAAGTTGGATATTTAGGGACTAGCGTAGGCTTCGTTATAAGCTGAACTAGTTAAATCGACTGTGTCATTTGCTCTTTCTTCTTAACTTTTAAATTTTTGCATTATAGTGTTAGTTTTTTCAATTTTCAAGAGGCTCCTTCAGTTTTAGAATTGAATACGCTCCTTCTGTTTTAATATTGCAAGAGGCTCTTTTCATTTTGAATGTTAAGAGGCTCTTTTCATTTTAAATATTAACAGGCTCCTTTAGGTTTGAACGATAACAACTCCTTTCGTTTTGAACTTTAACAGGCTTTTTTCAATTTACAAACTTATTTCGTTGAAATTTAGCAGGCTTTTATCGTTTACATAGATTGATAGTAATTTGCAAAATTTTTAAGTCACATACAATTCACCCCCTTCTTGCGTGTATTTGCTTTATCAGTCCCAATGTTTAGGTTTGTTTTCTTTCCCTTCACATTTGCTTCCATTTATCTTATTAGACAATTTAATGACTATCTTTTTTTCTTTATTTAGGAAAAAGTTGAGAAGGCCAAGGTAAACAGAGGACAAGTGAGAACACCTCACAGCTAAGGCTCCAAGTCATTTGTTATTGTACGAAATGAATATGTAAGATATTCGTTTACAACTTATAATTATATCAATAAACATTATATTATTTATTATGCATTGTATGTTTTTTTTTCATAAAATAGAGAGAGAAGAAACTACATGGACAAGAGTGTCATAGGATCACACTCTACAAACTCACTTACTATAAGGAAGGTTAACGGTGGATGTTTGAAGAAGCACAAAATAACTAAGTATAAAAATTTGTTTAAATTTTTAGTTTATTTATTTTTTAATACTAACTAATAATATTTGCATTGAATATTGTTTTTTTTTACTTTAGAATAAGATGCAAGAGTTGTTGCAAACATCAATGTTTGAGGGAAATGAGGTAAATGAAGATTACATTTGCAACAAGGTGCTAGGTACACGATCTAGATATATCAAAGTCTTGGTTTTAGTCCTAAGTCAACTACTTCATCCTGATCTAGACTAGTATACGTTCAACGTCTTGACGAGAAAAACAAGTCGCTAAAAAAAAGTTTGTTAAGCATTTAAAGTACCTCAAAAAATTAAGTAATGAAGATGAAACCGAAGCTTAGTGATTAAACTAATCACTGTATTTATTATTTTGCATATAAGTACTTTTGAAGTTGTAATTAAATTTTTGTACACAAACAAATTTAATGATATTTTATTTTTTATATACAATGTTTCAAATTATCAATTATTTTTGTACAATTTTTTATAATAAATTAACAACAATAAAAATATAAATATTATATACAATAATATGGATTTAAAATGTCACAAATAATTATCATTCAACATAGTTTATCATTTTGTTCAAATATATATTAAAAATTTGACTACATTTTCAAAAACGTAGGTAAAACTTTTTGGTTATGTTTTTAAAAAGATAGTTAAAATATTTTGGCTATATTTTCAAAAACATAGCTAATAATTTTTAGCTACAAAAACTAAGCATAGCTAAAAGTATTGGGAACAATTTTTCAAAATGTCTCCAATAGTTTTTTGCTACGAAAATAAAGCATAGGAAAAAACTATTAGCGATGATTAGCTAAAATGTTGCCTATAATTTTCAATTACGGGGATTTGATGACAAATATAAATCATCACTAATTACTATTAGCAACGATTTTGAGGATTTTAGTGATGATTTTTTTCATTGCCAAATGTGGTTTTTGTTGTAGTGAATTAACACACTATATACATAATAGGGTACTCAATAACAAAAGTGCATTTATAATTATGTATAAGTTATGATATTCTTACACCGAGACCTAAAATTATAATTCACATGATTATTTAATTTTATTTGTGTATAGCTCGTATAAAACATATAAAATTCTATATAACTTAACTCTCGAAACTATTAATGTAGCAAAAAACTAATTAACTTTGTACTCTAAATTACAATGCCCCTTTAACTACTTGAAACTAAAAATCAAAAGATGCAAACAATTAATTATTACCAAATAAAGTATTTAATATGCACAAATAACAAAATAATAAACCTCTTATTAACAAGGATTACTAGCTTCTATATGAAAAGATAACTTAAAATGTTTTGTACTTGAAAATTGTTCAGGCTACTCAAATCTTTGAATGCTAATGAATTCCATTGGAATCATCTTCCTTTTCCTTTCAATTTGCATCTCAAACCTTTCTCATCATTGATCTTTCATTCCCTAAAGTTTATTTATGATAAAAATGATGAATATTATGGTCAAAAACTAATTTTAAAAAGCAATTTTTGAACAAGTTGGTCAACCAGTATGAGGCACTAATCAATTAATATTTCCTGACGAATCCTACTAATGTAATGAAATGATAATAGTGATATTCATTCTAAACCTAGTTATCTAACTATACCCTAAGATCATGTTTTATGTTAAACCTAAGCTTTGGTACCATTTTGTAATGCCTTAATTTCAAAATTATCCAACAATAACTCTAATTCAGACTTTAAACAACCATAGGCTTGAAAGTAGCTAATTATGAAGTTGATTAGTAATCTTTTCTATAAGCTTATAAAGGTTTCTACCTCTCATGTCCTTTGTAATATAGAATTGTGATACCCACCTCCTATGCGGGATCTTACATAGCTAACCTAATGCAGTATAGTTAACAATGTCATATATAAAGGGACTATTCAATTATATTATGAACATGATCAATGAGTTTGAAGTTTAATGATATACTCCTTGATTCAATTGTAAAATGCCTTGAGTTTCACAGTTATATCATACATATAGAACAAGTAAAAAAAATGTTAAATAAAAACTTTTAAATTTTTATGTAGATAGATTGTATACTTGTAAAAATTTTAAATTTTAGTTAATACAAACTCATCAAATTTCCTCAATAAACTTTACAATAATAATAAGTTTTAAAAGCTATATTATATATCAAAAAATTTCATAATCATAGCCTATGATTGTATATAAGTTTTGAGAGAGTTTATATAGAAATTATTTATCAATTAAAGTGAATTACATGATCATTCAATAATATTATGTGTAAATTGATAAAGTATATATTAATAGTAAAAATAAAATTTAAGAATGCATGGACTAGAAGATATGATTGTTGTTCCTGCACCTTGTAAAATCATATTTACACAATATTTAGAAGAAAAAAAAAGAAAAACTTATATGCGTCTCTTTACTCTCCCTTTAGTTAACGTTAGGTTATAATTGATAAAAATGTAACCCATATAATTTACTTATATATAAGGTTAAAAGATCGCAAGAGACTAATTAGTCATAATTTTAGGCCCCATAATCAAGGTGCATTAATAACCTTATAGAATAACCATACCATACCCAGTGAATATGCTAAGAAGACCAAACCCTTAAAGGATCAGAATTACAATAACGAGCCAAGATATCCCTATTTGACCCAAATATAAAGTAATAAATCAATTAGTTATAGCTTATATAAAAAAAACTTACATTCTCTCACTTAAACAAAACTAATTAAGATTTAATTATGTCTTTGAAAATGATTATATTAGGTTAAATAGAAAATTTAATAAGTTCATGCATAATTTTATTAAACATTTCAGCATAAAGAATTCCAATTTAGTGAACCATTCATACTATATATTGATAGTTGATATAGTCACAAGCATAATCAATTTAATAATTGAACTCTTTAGTGTAGTACTAATATATTCTATTTGTATTAGTGACTCATAAAAGTCTAAAGCATGGATAAACACATCCAATTAATCTCAAATAGAGACTCCAATTATAAACAAGACTCGTGATCCTTAAAAAAGATAATTAACCTCATATAGAGATCATCCTAAAAATTGGTCCATTCCCTGATCATAAAGATCAATTATGGAAGAAACCATTCGCTTTCACAAAGAAGTTATAATATATCTCGAGATAAAAGAAACATATGTGCATATATACAAGAAATATAACATGAATGCATTTTAAACATCACATTATAATAAATAACTGTATATCACACATATTTATTAATCTTAAATATTATGAATATGTAACATAACATCCACAAATTCCTACACATTACAACATCATAAGACAATATAATACTTATATTGCCTACATGTTTATGAAAATATATAAACACAAGTCCTTTAGTTAATAGGTCAACTAATGTATTTGTGGTGACAATATACTCATAAAATACATAATTATGATTAATGCATCCTCTAATCTTAAAATACTTAATCTCAACATACTTGGATCCACTAGTACTTTTTTGTATCCTTGGAAAAGAAAATAAGAGATCAGTTGTTACAGTCAAACTTAATAGGCCTAAAAACATAATCAATAATCCTAAGCCCTCCAAATAAGTCTTTAACCACATTGAATGTGCTCCTCCCTAAAAATAAGGTATAATATAAGCTTACATAGTTGAATTTGCAACAACAAACTACTTAAAACTATTTCAAAAAACAACTCCTCCAACTAACATAAAGATGTAACTTCTAGTAGACTTTTTATCATCAGAATAACCACCAAGAAAAGCATTAACATATCTAATGATACCCAAATCATCTGTCAACCTATAAACCAATATGTAATATCTACTCTTGCACGTATAACATAACAATTTCTTCATTGTAACCTAATGTTCATGACCAATATTTGAAAAATAATTACTAAGAACACTAATTGCAGAAGTAATATCAAACCCAGAACATACTTCTAAGTACATCATATATTTAATCAAACTATTGTAAGGTATGAAAATCATCATAACTTTCTCCACCTCATTCTAAAGAAACTGCTACTTGATCAATGTATTACCTTTGACCATAGGTGATAACTAATTACAATCTTATTTGTAGACACTTTTTTAGCATTTTATCTACATAAGCCTTTTAAAATAAGCTTAAAACCTTTTTAGATCTATCCTTATAAATCCCCACTCTAAGAAAAATTATTCCTTCTTAAGATCTTTTATGTTAAATTTCTTTGAAAGCATCCTCTTCACATTTTGCAATATGATCAAATCATTACTAGAAAGCTATATATTATTGACATACATGACTAAAAACCCAAAGTTATTCCTATTAAATTTTTAGTTTATATAAAAGTCAAATGTATTCTCCTCAAAATCTAGAGTTGTAATCACCTCATAAAATTCAAGTACCACTATCATGATGTTTGTTTCATTCCTTAAATTGAATTCCTCAACCTAAAAACTTGATGCTCATTCCCCTTCACCTTAAAACCTTTAAGCTATAAGAATGCATATCGTTACTAACTCAGGATCATTAACTACTTTAGCTTTTAATGATACATTCGCTACATAATTCTCCAAAAAATTTCTTGCCAATGCCCCTTTAATTTTGGTACCAAGATTAGTACAATTAAACATATAGTGCGTCAAACCTTCAAGATAACCTATGGAGAACCTTGGAGTTTTTCTAAGACCCAACTTCTTTCCTTGTGGGTTATAAATTCTTTACCTTAGTTAGACAACGCTAAAACCACAAATAATTCAAATTATAGTTCCTATTTGTCCATATTCAAAAGGAATTTTAGAAATTTAGTTACATGGAATATGGTTCAGGATGTAAAGTGTTGTCTTCAATGCCCCGCTTTAAAGATAATTAAAAAGCTTTGATCTCACCATTATGCTTATCACCATGTTTTTTTAGTGTGACTGAAGTTTTTTGCTACTTGATTCTACTCAAGTTTACTAAGTATAATGTATTATGCAACTATGCCACGACCTTTTAGAAATTTAGAAAACTGTTATTTATCTTAACCTAAATCTTCATGTCTTCCATATTACTCTCAACCATGGTATGACCTAACAATATTAATGGGTATAAACCTCAATCTTTAAAATTTAAGCTTATCTAGGGCTTTCGACTTATAATGAGATACATACAACCATATCAAGAATAATCATCAATAAAAGTCACAAATAATTTTTATTCATCGATGATGGGTCTCAAAGGTTTACTAATATCCATGTAAATAATCTTCAAAACCCACTACTCCTAGTGGAATCTTTCTTCATACTTTTAATAAGTTTACCTCTAATACAATCAATATCAACACTACTAATATTATCGTAAAGTTTCTTTGAAATATGGACAAGATGCTATATAGTGAATGATTGCTTTGTATTTAAACTTCGTTTTAATTTTTTTTAACATTCACAACCAATTTAGTAGTGTCCATCAAATATAAACAATAAAGACGTAATTTAAAAAGATCACCAATGACAATGAAATAAAGGGATAATTTAACCTTTCTATTAGTGAAAATCAAAAGGTATCCACCATCATATATAAAAAGTGAAATTAAACTATATCTTATTGAATTCATTTACATCAATTTATTCAATTATGCTAATCCTTAATCTAAATTACAAATATACATCTCCATTGTAATTTACTTTTTCTTTAGTTCCATTACCTATCAACATGTCACCTTCCTTTCATTTAGCCTTTTTTTACTCTCCATTGCTTTTAAAGTATTAGAAATATGATTAGAAGAACTATTATCCAACCACTAACTATTTGGTGCTAAATCTATTACAAATGACTAAAAGGAAACTAAAACTTTAAGGTTATCTATGTAGGAAAATCCCGGGAGGTACATCACATGTACCAGGTGCGGAAAACAAAAATTTTTGTTACCGGGACCTTCCCGAAGGCCAGGATCTATGTGTCGGTATGAAGACTCAAACCTGAATAGCCAATAGAGACTATCTCTAAAGGTATCCACGCAGAGATCAGAAAACCTAACCGGGACAAACCCTTTTGACCCGAGAATAGCTAGACTAAAGAAAAGACTGCTAGATCTTACCTTAGCCTTGAAGAGCAAGTGGAGATGAC
>JAOTAX010000197.1:31257315-31271176 GCA_025629825.1 Erythroxylum guanchezii
CATATAGAGTAGATGGTCACATGTGTCTTAGGTGGTTGAAATGTACTATAAATAGAAGGTTTGATGTAAGAGAGATAGGTATGATTTTATAAGAATAATTCTTCTCTCCCAAATACTCTGTAATTTTGTTTCGGTTTTATAACAATATCAAATATATGAGTTAGGAATGAAGTAATTGTGGAGAACAAATGAAGAGAAAATGAGTCTGGAGAATTGTTGAAGCACTCATAAGTGTGATTGTAGTTGCACAACCGTGAGAAAAGAAATCTTGGAATTTGATTTGTTTGAGTTGGGATGAGTTGAAATGGAAGTAGAGAAGAATTAGTTTGAGTATTATATGTGTGTTCATTGAATAAGCTAGAAGTGAGAAATCTAGAGAAAAATGGAAAGGAGATGCAATTTTGAAAATGAGTTCTAGAAAAAGAAAGTGGCTGTTGAAGAAGATGAGAAGCACTATCGTGCATTGGAAAAGTTGGAAGTGATTTTGCTGAAGAAACTTGGAAGTTCACCCTCGTGCTTAAGCACGACAGTGACTTTGCTATTTTTTCTTGAGAGTTCACCATCGTGCTTAAGCACGATGGTGCATCCGAAGGGTTTGTTAACACATCCTAAACAACCTTGATTCTTTGGGGCATAACTTCTTCATCTGATGTCCAAATGACTTGATTCTTGAACTAATTGACTCATAAGAAATTTATCTTTATCTCCAACAAAAAAATTAGGATTTTCTGAAGTGAATTGTATGATCAATTTAAGATGGAAATGTGACTATGCTGAAGTATGATAACTGGAATGATTTTTACTGAACATACTTCGGTAATTGGACCATATTTTGTCCTGTAGAGCTCAGAATGGGATGATTCTTGATTTGAATTAAACTAAAGACACAAAGATACAAATTTTATGAAGAGATTAAATTCTAATTCTGCCTCTAAGAATTTCATAATTTGATTGGAAATTGAGATAAGAATTCTGTTGAAGATTAAGAATAGTCTACAATCTTTTGAGTATAACTTTCAGTATACTAAACCAAATTGGATGAACTTGGTATCATTAGAAACCTAAGACAAAGAGAAAAAGCTTTCTAGAAGGAAGTATTACCAAATTACCTCACCTTCCTGATGAAAATAATTGAGCAAAGTGGACCCAAAGGTGGATTGTGAAATAAATCTGGATTGAGGGATTGAGTATGATTTCATATGATCGATAATGTGATAAGATTAAGGATAAGAAACCCGGATTTTTTTCATAAACATGCATCATACATATTCAGTATACATGAGTGTGCATAAATGATTTCATGATCATACACAATAGTGATATATGTTTGTATTAAATGCTATAGAGGAACGCATAGAGCAACCGATTCCAGATATTGCCAGGACTTCGAGGCAATAAGCAATAAGGGAGCATTTTGTAAGTAATCCTTGAGCAATTTTGTAAGTAATTTAGATGAATTCAATTGTAAGTAAATGTATGTAAGTGATCTTTGAGTATCTGTAAGTATTTCAGTAAGAAAATTTTAATGGTTTTGCTTTGACTGTTTTGTTTACTATTGATTCGCTCCATTAAATGATTTGCAAAGCTGTCAGTAATCTTTAGGACACTCACATTTTTATTATGTTCTGTTTAGTACTGAATTGAATTGTGTTTTATGTTGATTGTATTATGAGCCTCGAGACAATGAATGTTTGAAATGTTTTAAAGCATGCAAATATGATTGACTAATTATTATGCACATAAATTTAACTTGTTTGGTTTTGTAACTGTCAAATCCTAGTCGTGGGTAAATAGGCATACCTAGAAGGGTGTGCAACTGCTTCTAGACACTTCAGTTTCAAAAATTCGGTCTCTTCGAGACACTCTGGTGTCGGGACTTTGGTCTCTTCTAGACACTTCGGTATCGAGACTTTGGTCTCTTTTGGACGCTTTGGTGTCGGGACTTCGTTCTCTTCTGTTTAGTGGTGCCCATCATGGTATCTTTTGTATAAGTTCCGTTACCCACTTCTGTTCATGGATTTACAGTTTAACTCGTTTTGCACTTTGATCTCTGATAAGCTTTGATAAGAAACAAACCCTATTTTTGATCTGATGGGTTAACACCCTATTCTGAAAATCAGTTCTATATTCTGAATGTTTCGTTTTGCTATTGGCATGATTGACTTTAGCATGTGAAGTATTTTCATTAATAAGTGATATTCTGTTCCAAAATTCTTTGTGTTGAGATGCTTATGCTATGTTATGATTCAATATCTGTTGTGGTTAAACATAGTTTAGTTATTACTCACTAAGTTATATGCTTAGCACGGTGGATTTGCCCCGTGTAGGTTCAGAGAAAAGGACTTAAGGACTCGGACAAGTCAACCGCAATGGCCAAAGGAGTCTTAGTTTTGTGTTGCTCAAAATGTATTTTTGAGTTTGTTTTGGGCTTGTATATGACTTTGGATTTTTGTTTGGCGGGTTGTAATAACCTTAATTCAGGTTGGTTTTTGACATTATGATATGTAATGGATGTTTGTTTGAGATTCTGGAAATGCATGTATAAAGTGTTTCATATGTTTGGAATGCTTATTTTTGAATGCTATGCTTCTGCGAAATGTTTCGTATTTAGTATGTTCTGTTTTGTGTGGCGCTCGCAATATCCTCCCAGGGGGTATTAGAGCGCTACATGGGAGGAAAGATAGTTGTTTGTGATGATGGCGGGATGGTTGTAGATTTTGGTTATTGTGGGGAATTTGTAGCATTATGAATAGGTGGAGTAAGAGGGTGAGTTTGAGTGGGACGAGGTTGAGTTTTATGTTATCAATGGTATATGATGAGAGGACGAGGTGGACGTTGTTGAGAAGATTGTGGCAAAGTAAATGAAGGATAAAGTGAGTTACCTGGAACCATGGGACTCCTTGGATTGGTGCCGGTGGAGACGGACTGCTTCTATTAGCGACTGGTGCGGGTTTCTCTTATTACGAGTGGCGATGGAGGGGGAAATATGTTTGTTGTTTCATGTACATTTGGTGAAGCTGGAGAGATTTAATCAGTTACTTCCTACGTGAGAGTTGAAAACTAATTTTAAATGTTTGAGAAAATTTTTTGAAAGGGGAAAATACGCCCAAAAAATTTTATATCTCCTAAGAATTTAGAGTTAATATGATCAAAAAATTGGTGGGCATAACGTGTCTACGAGAAGCCTAAATACACACCAGGAGTGGACCAGTTTTCTAGTTTATGTGTAGTTTAAGGATTAATCCAAGGATGATATAGACAGCCAAAAGTTCTTAGAGAATTGTTATTGGGTTTATCACCAAACAATTTTTTGAAAGGAGATTGATATTGTAAAAGTGGTATGGGTAATTTTTTTATTAAATAAGCAACATGTTGACAAGCAAAGGACCAAAAGGATGAGGGTAGCGAAGCCTCTTACAATAATGTTTTGGCAGTCTCAACAAAACAACACTCAGTTGAAGCTACTCTTTGAGGCATATGTGGAGGAGATATTAAATGTTGGATGCCATTGGAAGTAAGGGATCAAGACTTTTATATTCTCCTCTACGATCAGTATAAAGTGATAGAAATTTGGTGTTGAAAAATTTTTCCATTAAGGGATGATATTTTGGAAAATCCCAAACTTTATTTTTATGTTTAAGTGTGTACAACCAAATGTATTTGGTGTATTGATCAATAAAAACACAGTAGTAGGACCTTCTATCCACAAAAAGAATAAGTGTTGGTCCCCATAAATCACTGAATATTGTTTTAAACGGGGCATCGTTATTCATAGATATACAATGGAATGGAAAACAATGAACTTTATTTGAACAACAGGAATTACAAAAGGCAAACTTAGTTTTGGAGGAACCTAATAAAGAAAATTGATTCATAATAAAGTTAAAACTTTTAGAATAGGGATGTCCAAGATGGGTTTGGGGGTGGTGAAGTTGGACCACTCATAGATTTTGTCTTTATTCCAACCATACACTAGCGGAGTCCTTGTTTTTAAGTCCTTCACATAAAAAACAGATGGAAAAAATTCAACAGAAGTTAGATTATCTTGACAAACTTTGGACACAGAGACAAGATTTCATTTGATAGCAGGTGCATATAAAGTGTTGACTAGATTAAAGGCATTATTTGATGCAATTAATTTTGTAGAACCAATATAAGTAATTGGAATAGATTTATCATTACCTTTAATGCCTTCTAAATCATTATACTCTTCAAGATTGTAAGACTCAATGGTGACATGGTAAGAGGTACTAGAATTGAGAATCCATTAATTGGCCGCAACTTGTTTACTGGAGATAAAATTAGCCCTGGCCTTAAGATGATTGTGAGATTGAGACTTGTAAACATTAGTTGTACATCCTTATCTGTTGCATAATTGACAACGAACTGGGTTAAAGTTGAAATTGTTGTTGGTTGAGGAATGCCATTGAGAACTGAAGTTATTGTTGTTGTTGTTGGGTCGACAAGTATTGCGACCATTTGAATTGTTGGATTGAGGATTACGACCAGAGAAGTTGTTAGATTTTGGGCGAGTGGCAATTGCAACAATGATTGGAGGATGTGCCTTCTTTGATTCCTCGTGTTTAAAGAAGAGCTCATGATCGAACAATTTTTCATACAACTCTTCATATGAAATGACAGAGTCTCTTACATGGATTGCATCAGAAATCTCCCAAAATTCTAGTTCCAAACTGCTAAGAATTTTCACAATTAATTCATTGTTAGACACTGGAGCACTTACGATTAAAAGTTCAGAAGAGAGAGATACGATTTGATGAAGATAATTAGATACAGGACGTGAGTACTTCGTAAGGTGATCAAACTAGTCACGTAAACTAAAAATTTGATTTTTGCGACTTATTTGCATAAGTTGTATAGAGAGAGTCCCATGCAAGCTTGGTTGTGACGATTGCAGCTACAGTTGGGGCTACGTTCAGATCTACAAAAGTCATGATTGTGTTCTGTATTAATTGGTCTTGGTGGAACCAAATGTTGTAATCGATATTATTTTTTTGTTGGCCTTCCTGTGTTATAGTTTTGGAGGGAGTTGGGGTGGTTCCGTCAAGATGGCCAAACAGATTGTGTCAACACATGAATACGGGGATTTGAGCTTTCCAAGTTGCAAAGTTATCATTGCCAATAAGTTTTATTTGTAGCTAGGATATTGGATTGAACTGAAAAACAATATTGTTGGAGTTGGCTTAATCAGTATTGATGACATTCATGTTGATGGCCATTTGGTGAGTGGATATTTGGAGGATTGGACTCACAAGAGCTGTTAGTTTAGCTTTGATACCATATAAACAATAGACACATGAAGGATTGGAAAGGGTGTTTTATATTTAATTAATACGCTGACTATATATACACAAGTATACAACAGAATTATGGTGAAAGCTCCTAAAATATTGGAGAATCATGTAATCTAATCTAAAGTAAAAACAAACCTTAAACTGAATAACAACACAATAGATGACATAGTTAACAATACATGCTAATATAGTCATATTTCATTAATTCAAGCATCAAATCTCATATTTAATTTAAAAAATTCTTATCATTAACTAGAAACCAATTTTTTTTACTTATAGTTTTCTTGATTTGCATTTTATCTGGCACGAATTTACATTCCGTTAGTCTCTACGCTCCACCTTAGGTTCTTTAGGTAAAATCACAACTGCAATACGATATCACAACTAAAAATAATAATAAAAGAAATAAAGAACCCTTATTTTTTTAGTATTCTATGAACACAATGTTAGTAAGTTTCCTAACATGGATAACAATTAATTATGATTTTACAATTTTAATAAATTTATGGTTAAGTGAATCAAATTTGATCCGGTAAAAAAATAAAGTAGCCCGATAAAGGATTTGGTTTAATGGGTTGAAGTATAGCGAAGAAAATGAACCCTAATTAGTATGATCCGGATATGCATTGAGCCTATGATAGGGAGGCCTAATACAGTTATTATATATAGTTGCTAAGGTTTCTTGCTTCTGCTTAAGTAAGTTCATGAACGTTCAAATTCTCTAACCCATTAAGAGGTTCAGCATTAAAAAAGATGCAGAAAGACGTTAATAACATTCTATTGATCAACTTTTTATAAAGATTGTCGAGAAAGTTCGAAGATTTCATCGTTGAAAAGCTCGTTTGAAGTTACGAAAAACAAAACTGGTATTTTATATGTTTTCTTCATTTATTCACTTTCACATTTAATCCTGAGCGCGTTTTCATTTTTGTTTTTGATTTTCTGTTTTTGTTTTTCAATTTAATAAAAAATTTGTTTGTTTGAGGTTTTAGTTTCTGTTTTTAGTTTTGGTTTCTTTATGTTTTCAAAAATTATAAAAACCATAAAAGGTGGTTTTTGTTTCTTGTTTATGTATTTTCCATAATATTATCATTTAAATATTATTTAATTATTTAAATTTTAATAAAATATGAATAATTTAATTCAACATTATATATTTAATAAATTAAAATTAATTATCAATAAAAATATGACTAATTTAATTTTATTTAATTTTTATAATTAAATTATATGTAATTAAATTTTAATAATTATTAATAAATATAATTAAATATATAAATATTCAAATAAAATTTGATTTAATAATTAAAATATATTTCAAATAAATTTTAATTTTAAATAAAATTTTAATTTTGAAATTATTTATTTACTAAAATAACATAATATTAAAATAAATATTATATAAGATATTAAACAAATTTATTTAATTAAAAACAATTTATCTTTAAGTTTTATCTAATACGATATTATTATTAGTGATAAAAAATATAACTACATTAATACTAACAACCAAAGAAGTTTTTGTTTTTATTTAAAAAAAACAACAACAAAAAACTAAAAACTATAACTAAAAAATAAAAATAGAACCAAACGACCTTAGGCTTTACACACAGAACTTATGTCTATTTGACATTATACATCCTCAAGAAATCTGTTCAAGAAATAATAAGAAAATAGACTAGACACATACATCATAGTCACACTTCATGCAATATCCAATATTCCAATGGTGTCAATGCATGCCTTCGACACAGTCAAGCTCGATATTTGCTTGAATTAATGGCTTCCTCAAGCTAGCGTACCAGATATTTGCTTCAGATATGCAAAAGTATCTACCCCTTTAATTATTAGGCCCCCGTCAGTGTCACCGATGACACCACATACAAGTCAACTAGCTGTCTGGGATCTGGGGGGTCCTAACATATATCATAAATATATGTTCATTAATCATCGCATGCACTGACATTATGATATGCAAACACACAAGAACCAATTGCAACACTGTTGTCCGCCGAAAACTTAATTATATTTCCCAAGGATGTTATCACTGTATGTCACATACTACGCATAATTACAATCATATTTATGATTCAAAATTCTTAAACCCATAAATTTAACTGAACCCTAAAAATTTTACTACAACCCCTTGTTTAGATTTATATACTTTTCTATCAATCCCAGTGTTGTATGTAAACAACAATTAAATCACAAAATGCAACAGTAAATGATAATTAATCAATTAAATACACATCTTAGAAACTAAGTTTCGAATAGTGTATTAGAAATGATATCGAATGGTAATAATATAGTACAGTATTGACACTTTTAAATATTGAATATCATTTTGAATTATTTTTAAAATTATAAAATAATCTCTCAAATTTTATATAATTAAATTTAATCTTCGATTATGATTGAAGTCTTAAAATTGTTTATTTTGATTCAATAAATTTATTTACTAAAATTGACATAAAAATATTTTAATATAAAATGTTAATTTATCTTTAATCTAACATTTTTCATACCACCCAATACAACTTGAAATTCAGTGGTAAACCCTCGAATAGTACAAAAATTTTGTATCATTTTCTATCTGGTACTACAAGATTAAATTCTATTTGATCACTAGGCTAAACTACAAAGGCTCCCCCAGATGTAATTTGGAGCTCATACAATATCCAACAGTAATTTTTACTCTTGTTGGTAGTACAAATGTGGTCCTTCACCCATAAAGTTTGCTTTTAGTTGAATTTCATGCATGTCTAAGTGATTATAATGGTTTTGTATGTTTTGGAACTGGAAGCATAATCTCGCTAACTACTAATGCATACGTGCAAGTTTGGGTTTGGGATTGCTGTGTTTTGACAAACAAGTCAAGTTAGTGTTCAAGTCAAAGTAACCAACTTGTGTTGGATTTGGCTGGCAATTGTTGAGCCACATACTCGTAGGTAAAGTTTTCATTTTTTAAGATAATGTTTCAATCTTCACATAACCAAGAAAAGAAAATGTTGTCAAGATATTTTGTCAATATGTAACTTAAAATGAGAGTTTCAAAAGATGTGATCCAAGTAGATCAAGAGATAAATTTAAATTTTCGAACTCATGACATAACTAATTTTAAGTTAAAAAGAGAGTTCAAATTATAAGCTCCAATTCCCATTCAAAAAAAATAAAAAAAATTATAAGCTCCAACTAAATTAAGGATAAAATTAAATTTTCATTAAATAACACCACCATCCTAAATTGGAATTAAGCTGTATTTGAAATAAATAAACTTTAATTCTTTTTATATGTGAAAATAGAAACTGAATTCAAGTAATTTAACTCAATTTCTTCCAATAATTTATCACTATTTAAAATAAAAATTATTGGTGTTGTGTCGAAGCTAATCAAAGCATTCAAAAGGCAGAGCAATGGTTGTTAACGACCCATTCTTACAAAAAATATATATATAAAAAGAAAAAATATATAGTTTGCATTATTTACGATAATGAAAAGTGGAAGCATAGCTAAATAAAAGTAGTTATTACCTTCTGGCTTCCTTCCTTTATGCTTTTGTAACATTTGAGGGAACACGTGCATGAAGTGTTGGTCAAAGGAACAAAAGCAAGTGTAAAAAGAAGTGTTATGTTTACGTATAAGTCTGTACATGGAAAATGGAAAGAAGACGGGGTAGCCGCGTCGACTGACTCGTTGGGATTGGTTCGGACCAGCCTCATGACCAACGTCAAATCAACATGCAGCTACGTAAAGCACCATTTACAATTCTCGTTATTATGATTATGAACTATTCGGTCATTTCTTACCACTTTTTTGTTATTGAAATAGCATTCACCGTCGTTTTGAAATTTGGACTGAACGTTAAATTAGAGATTTTATTGATCATTAGTTTGATTGATTCAATTATCAATTAAATCGATGTGATGTCATAATTACACAATAATTTTTAGATAAATTCGTGCTTTAAATGTATATTCTTATTCATTATGTTTGAGAATTATAGTGGAATTTGACTAAATTCCATAATTTTGTACAATATTCCAAGCATGTTATTACATTGTGAAGATAAATATTTACAATAGAAATAATTTCGAAACATAAATGAATTTTTAATTATAATGCCTAAAAGATGTTTAATTCTATGCATTAAATAAAATAGATTAAAGACGTAGATCTCCCCTGTAGTTTTAGAAATTTTTAAAAACCTCTAAGATCTTTAAACTTTTTGAAAAAACTTCTTCTAGTTTTTAATTTTTTAGAAAAATCTCTTTTCTTAGATTTTAGTCAAAAAAAAAATAATGATGAAGCACAAATAACATAACTATTAGACGTGAATTAATCAAATATAATTAAAATAGTAACATAACTCAGCTCTTCAACTCGAATCAAATCAATTAAATTTGGCTTAAATTAATAATTAAAGGTAATTATAATAATTTAATAATTTAAAATAATTATAGTAAATTATTAATTTGGGTTAGATTTAACTAGTTTAGTTCAAGTTTAAAAGCTGAGTTGAATCGTCATGTAAATACATTTGATTAATCAACGTCTAATGTTCATAATTCATATGTTTTGTCGATACTTTTTAACCAAAGTTTAAGAGAAGAGATTTTTTTAAAAAAATGAAAATTATAAGTTTTTAGAGAATTTTAAATATTAGGGAGTTTTTCTAAAGTTTCTTAAACTATATCAAAAGGCTGTCTTTTTTCTTATAAAACATTATACTATGCTACGCTATTGTTATTTAATTTTGGACATTATTTAATAAATGGACCTATTGGACTGAAGTGAGACTCTTTCAAGATAAGTTTGATAAGGTTTAAAATCCTAATCAAGATGGAATTTAATGGATAACCTATCTTGGGATAACGGCTATCTAAAGTAGCATTATATTTGAAGATTTGTTGGTTGTGTTTCACGTGATGTGTAGGCTAAATGGTTGTCCTTTTTGGTGTGAAAAAACGAAAGTTAATGGGTGACTTGGAGTTTAGAATTTTGGGGCTATCTTCGGTAATATTTTGCATCTGATCTTATGGGATAGAACTCTATCTGCTGAAATCTTCTTGGTGAATCACATGACCTATGTTGTTGGGTGTTTCTACTGTGTGTTCCTTGGGTCTGTGGACATGGATGGGCATTTTTATAGCTGTGGTTTTGCTATTCACTTGTTTATGATTCAGCTAGATATTTTTATCATTCTTCAACAATGCTTGAGGGAGGTTTTTTTAATGAATTTGGCCAGCTGCATTGTTCTCTTTGTTTTTTTTTGGTTTAGTGGGTGTTTTTTAGCAGCTATGTTTTACTTAAGTTATCATTGTTTATTGGAAGTCGAAGCAACTGTTTTTTCATTAGTGTTTGTGTGATTTTCTAGATTGAAGTGGCAGGATTTTCAGTAGTGAAAAACATGCAGATTTTTGCTATGTTTCATCTACTTATTGCATGATTTATTGGGAAAGTATTGTTGTTGTCTTGTGTGGGAAAAACTGATAAGGATATATATGGTGAGTCGATAGCTGAATTTTTTGGGTTTTTGAGTGATTTTTGGAAACTGATTTTTAAAGATTTTTTCTAGATTGGGGGCTGCGTTTTTCTATCCATCATGAGTGATTTTCTAGCTTGATTTTGAAGCGTGTTTTTGTGGAAAAACTCCATAAGTTTTTTGTGTGATTGAAGCTCCATCGTCTGCAATGTTTCGGCGATGAAACATTTGTTTTGTTAGTGATTTTACTACTGCTGTACGTGGGATTTTTCAGTGACAATATTAAAGCTTCACAGTAGATTTTTCAGTTGACAACTTCCTATTCTTTCGTTGTTAAAGCTACATTGTTAGGGAAGTTGTTCTCTTTTTCAAGTGTCTTTGTATGTTCGTTCTTTATTTGAATTACTTGAATTATTTGTTTATTGTCTTTCGTTAAAAAGTTGTTTAGAAAATTTCCTGTTGAGGTTAACACGAATCGGTTGGTTTATCGGGTGTGAAATACTTTTATGACAGTGAAGACGAGGGATATTGTTGAATGTTGAGTAAGTCGGCTCAGTAAAGCCTTGTATAAAACTATTGTCGTCAGTAAAAGTATTAAGATGGGTGAGAGCCCTGCAGGCATAGGCAAGATGTGCCGAAATACGTTTTCAAATTTCGATGTTAATTTGTTATTTTGCATTTAATTTTTATGTTTTTGCTTGTGTTAGAAACAACTGCGACCGAACTAGAATTTTTGCGAAATTACACCCCTTTCAAAATTGTCACATTCATATTAAAGAGTAAAACTGTTATAATAATATAAAAGTAAACTAAAAATCTCCAAAGCACTACAAAAGAGTATAAATTATATAAATTTTCATAACATTTAATCAACTAAGAGTAACTGTACGAGTCTATCTTATACATTCAATATTTTTATATTAATTTATTTGATTCTTAGAACATGATTAAATTCTATATAGAGGTTCACGCAGAAGTTTAAACAATGTACAGGAGGGTGGCTCGTCTAATTACCAACATTGAATTATATCTCCCACGACACCAAATGGAGTTACAACAGTTGGACATTTAAATCATAGTCACCCAATAACATCCTTTTTAATGTGTTTTATTCGATCGGGTAAAGCACTAACAATGACTTTCCTTTCAATATTCTTCATCTCCATTTTTTAATATAGAAAAAGGGACAAAGAGAGTCATATTCGCCTGCATATATTAAAGAGAACAGTTCTTTACACCCTATGTTCCACATGCTTACAGCATACAACGATACATTTTATAAACTACCTTCAAATTAAACAAATAATAAAAACCAAATCTAAGGTACAGTTAATTGCTTTTTTAATTACAGGCGAGTGTATACATTATTAAGGATCGGAGGTTCACAGATTACTCTTATTAAATCATAATGTGCTTCTGACGTCCACTGAACGAAACAGCTAAGACGTCTCAAAGTGAGGATAACCAATGTATCTGGAGCAGATCATCTCTAAATTTTATTCTACTAATTTTTATCAACGTGTTTAAGTAAAATTTATATTTATATAGAATTTACATAAATGTGCGGTCACAACCTTAAAATAAGTAAAACGGCACATCTCGTAATCATCTGTTATCGTAAACCTTCCAACCCATAGCCAAAGGCATCCAACGGTTTGATGATCGTGAGAATAAAATTGCAAGATGGGACATGTTTGGACAATCACGCGTGAAGGGGTAATGATCGTTCAGTGGTGGAAGTTTCATCGTGGAAGTTGCATGGACATGTCTGTGTCAGGGGGTCGCTCCTGGTAAAGGTCATGGGAAGTGGTTCGACTGACAACTTGAGTTGCCCAATGAAAACTCTGAATAGGAAATGTCAACTGTTTGCGTCAAGTTTCATAATTAATAACTTGGGAATGGCATAAAAGAATAGAAAAATAACAAAAATAAAAAAAATTAATGGAATTATTACTTATGCATGGTTAGTATATAATTAAAAATAATAAGATTAGATAGGTTATTAATATGTTAATATTTTATATTATTATATGATTATTTTATAAATAATTAATTAAAATATTTATATAATTATACTAATATTTCTTATTAAATAGTAAGAATTAAGAATTATATTTAGTTATTATATATTTTATTTCATAGACAACTAATTAAAATATTTATATTTATAAATAGTTAATCAAAAAAATTCGATATGATTCAATAAAATTTTAAATTTTAAATAATTTTCATGATAAAGAACTAAAAATATTTTGTGTTTAATTATATAGTATTAAAGAAACAAAATAAAATAATTGTTAAGAAATTAAATATAAATTGTAGTATATGATTTTAATAATAATACTATGATAACAATCAATCAATCATTGATAATATAATAATAATAATAATAATAATAATAATAATAATAATAATAATAATAATAATAATAATAATAATAATAATAATAATATCCACGGCTATTGTTTACATTTCTAATATTTAGTTTCATGTTATACCCGCACCTTTTTGAGTTTATAAATATTTAATTGTCCATTTTGAAAATATTTTAAATTATTTTGCTTATCTTCGTACTAAATGTGTTAATGTGAAAATAATATTCTTTTAATTAATTTTGCTACAAGTTCTTTATAACTTATCTGAAAAATAATTTTTAAAATTTTCAATCACTAACTATATAAAAATTGTCCTTTTTGCCAAATAAAATGAATTAACTTAAATAACTATCAACTTTGAGTTTGAATAATAAATTATACAATATGTATGAATACAATTGCCTTCGTACACTATGAAGGTATTAATGGATTGTTTGGTTCAAGGAATGAAATAGATAAAGAATATAATAATTATTCTTATGAATAGAAAAAAATGAGTAATAGAATAGGATATGTATTACTTTGTTTGGTGCAAGGAATGGAATAGATAAAGAATTTCTATTCTTGTGTTTGGTTTGAAAATATAAACTTGGAATAAGAATAGAATAAGTAACAAAAAGACTAAAATGTCCTTATTATTATTATTATTATTATTATTATTATTATTATTATTATTATTATTATTATTATTA
>JAOTAX010000197.1:31291664-31317937 GCA_025629825.1 Erythroxylum guanchezii
TATGTATATATGTATATATGTATATATGTATATATATGTATATATATGTATATATATGTATATACATATATATGTAGATATATATACATATATACATATATATATCTACATATATATATATATATATGTATATATATGTATATACATATATATGTATCTCTATACATATATATGTGTATACATATATATATGTATCTCTATACATATATATGTGTATACATATACATATATATGTATATATGTATGTATGTATGTATATCTATATATATGTATGTATGAAAAGAATTGGCCATGATTTATAAAATCATTGTTAAAAACTTCCTTTAGTGACACTTCCAAGAAAACGTCACCAAAGGATAACAATTTGGCATCGATTTTATAAATTCTTTGCCAAAAATGTCTTTTTAACGATGATTCCATAACATCGTCCCTAAAGGAATCATTGCCAAATGTTGCAACATTTTAATAAATTACATGAAAAAGTCACTTTCATTTCCTTTTTAAACCAAAAAAAAAAAATGAAGCCTCCCTTGCCTGGTTGTCTTCTTCATTTTAATCTTCCTCTGTGTTTTTATTCTTCCATTTCTATCGCCGTCTTCTTCATTTGTTCATCTTCTTCATCGTCTCTGTTTAATTGTCGGTTGAGGTCTTTGTTTAATCATCGGTTGAGGTAAGTGGTCCATCCTTTGCACTCTAGTTTTTCTAATAATGGTGACATTGTTGTATTTGGGCGTTATTTTCTGCTGAGTTTTGTGTTCTCTTCATGTGTGTTGTGGTTTGGTTGATAGTGAATGTCTATTGTGATAATAATGATGGTTAGATAGGTAATGCATCCAGAATGAGTTGATTTAAGCTGAATATGGACTCGAAAGCTTGTTTGAATACTATCTATAACATGTTTGATGGAAGTTCAGTCAGAGTTTTTTTTCAAAACTTTTGTTTGAATTGTTTATGACAAATTAGTAGTATGTTATTGGATTTGAATTGAATGCATATTATGTATATTATAACATTAAGTTAAAATACTCGCAAAAAATTTATTGGCCTTGTAAACGAGGAGTATGCTATTTTAAAAGGAAGAACAGGTATTACATTCATATTTTAAAATGATTAATAAATTAATCTTCATATTGGCATCTATAAGACTTGTTTGGTAATGTTGTTGAATTGTTGTTGGTAGAAATGATGCGGATTAAATTGTAAATAAAAACAATTTAATTGATTGATTAGTGATCATAATAAAAAATATTATGAAATTAGTTAAAATCAAAATTAAAGTGCTACATAAAGTTGTTGTAATGGATACATAGCGATTAAAATGCATAAATAATATTAATCATAAAACATTGTGGTAAAGATTAAATAATCTTATAAAAATAAGAAACATATTATTATTTATAATAAAATTTTCTCAAATTATGGTTTAAAAAAATGCACATTTGGCATTATTTTTAAAGCTATTTCGACGTTTAAAAGCCAATTTAATAAATCTTTAAGATGTTTGACTGATTCTTTTTCTAAATCATAATTTTGAAAACAACACCACTTCAAACTATAGTTTTGGAAAGCACGTTTTACAATTTTTTTGGAAAATAACTCAATTAAATTGATCAAGGCCATAGCCTAAAATTACAATGTAGTACTGCAAGAAGCAAAATCTACAAAATGCCAATACAGGTTTGGAGGCCTTCCATTGGGCTGCCTACGTCTTGACTGTCCACGGTTTTACATTGAGAGCTTCCATATGCATGCGGTTTCTTCCTAAGAGTTTCCGGATGCATGTGGAATCTTGAAGTACGCTTACTTTAGGAGAATGAAGCTATTTGGGAGGATGTGTGAACTGTATCTTTGCGGAGGTTATGGCTAGTTTGGGCATTCTGCAGTCACTGGTCTGTAGAAGCAGGTGGTGAAATGCTTCTAGCCTCTCTTGTTGCAAGTTCTAGGAGTGCCCGTTTACCACTTCAGCTTAAAGTGGTAACTTGGTGCCATCCTGCCACTACTCCCTTATTGGGAGATAATAGGAGATAGGAGTGTTGGTTGTAATTACTACAAAAGACATGATTCTAGAAATGCTTGGTGTCTCCTCGGCCATGATTGGGAAGCTACAGAAATGGTCCTACCGCAGTGACTATGTTGAACATATAGTCTCCACCAAAGTGTCTTCAACTTTTGATTGACTCAATTGGAGGCCTTCCATTGGGTTGCCCGTATCTTGACCACCCACGGTTTTACATATAGAGCTTCCATATGCATGCGGTTTCTTCTTAACAGTTTCCGGATGCATGTGGAATCTTGAAGTACGCTTGCTTTAGGAGGATGAAGCTATTTGGGAGGAAGTGTGAACTGTATCTTTTCAGAGGTTGTGGCTGGTTTGGGCATTCTGCAGTCACTGGTCTATAGGAGCATGTGGTGAAATGCCTCTAGCCTCTCTTATTGCAGGTTCTTAGAGTGTCTGTTTATCACTTCGGCTTAAAGTGGTAACTTGGTGCCATCCTGCCACTACTCCCTTATTAGGAGACAATGGGAGATAGGAGGGTTGGATGTAATTGCTACAAAAGACAGGATTCTAGAAATGCTTGGTGTCTCCTCGGCTATGATTGGGAAGCTACAGAAATGGTCCTATTGCAGTGACTATATTGAACATATAGTCTCCACCGAAGTGTCTTCACCTTTTAATTGACTTAACTTATGATGTATTGCTTTGTTTTAGTGTTTCTTTCGGATGTACTAGGGAGTCTTTTTTGGCACATAACTTCTCAGTGGGTGTATTGGGGATTAAGGGACTTGGTTGTTGATACATTTTTGATTGGGGTATGCCCCTATGATTTTTTGTACATACACTTTGATGAATTTATTATTTACATTTCATTAAAAAAAAGCCAAAAACTGAAAGCAATCTTAGTTACATGGAAAAATTAAGCTACCAGAAAGACTAATTAGTTATCGTATACAGAGAAAGTTTGAGAGAAGATCTTTTAAAAATGATTATCTCTCAAATGTAGTTAACAATTAACCTGTGAAGATTCATTTGGCTTCTTGTTTTGAAAAATGACGTAATAGTAGCATTTCTATTAATAGTTATATGTTCAGACTTGTTAAGAAATATAGTAACGTTAGTGATACCTAATTCTTATAGGTTCAAATAATGTTAGTGTATGTTCATATTGACGTTGAACAAGTGTATTATATTAAATACGAAATTATCATTTTCTTAGGTCCTATTTTGTGTTGAAGAGCGTTGATAATCATCTAGCTTCATCATTCGTTATTCATTGTCTTTGGTTGTTCGTCCGTCCATGTAAGCTGTCCAACTTTTGTTTAGTTTTCATGTTTTGCTTTAATAGTCTAAGTATTTGAGTTTGGGTTTTGTGTGCATGTAAGGAAGGTCTCAGTTTTATGTTGTTGTTTGGAATATTGTTAGAATCATTGATTACTAGATGTCAGAATTACATAAGTATTTAGTGCATGTGGAATGAGATTGATCTCTTATGGATGATGTGTTTTTATTAACCACTTGGATGGTATATAGGCTGGAAACCCATGATGTAGCTCCATTGAGGCTTATTGGTAAAATATTCCACGAGCTTAGGAGTCACAGCGAGAAGACTTTTTCTCAATTCATGTGGTATAATAATGCCACATATCTTGGTTATGTTATGATTTCAAAATTAGTATGTCAACTGTAATTCATAATTTTAGGCTATTCACATAAGAAATCCTCCTATAATTATAGACGATGTGTTTTATAAACCACTTGGACGGTAAATAAGCTGGAATCCCATGATGCACCTTTGTTGAGGCTTATCAGTGAAATATTCTCTGAGCTTAGGAGTCACAGTGAGAAGAACCTTTCTCGATTCATGTGGTCTAATAATGCCACATACCTTGGTTATGTTATGATTTCAAACTTAGTATGTTAAATTATATTTCATTGTTTGTTTGAATTAAAACTTAGTATGTCAACTTGTATTGATTTATCATTATGTTATTTAGAACTTAAATTATATTTAGTAATTTAGTAATTTACATTTAATTGTATAGCTAGATGGACAAAAGTTGGATGTCTCATTATAAATGGTCCACTGAATACTTAGGAGGAGTTAAGAGTTTCAAACAAATTGTAAATAATCAAATTGGTTTAGAATGGTGTAATCGTTATCCATGCATATATTGCTTAAATGTGAAAATTCAAAGTCAAGATGTCGTATATAATCACTTGCTAATATGAGGCATAGATAAATTATATACTCCATGGATTTATCATGGCAAACATTCTGAAGCAAGTTGTAGTAGAAGTGTTGATACATGCTTTGACGGTAGTAACAATAATGATGTAGAAGATTGTGATATTATTGACAATGGTGATGATGGGGTTGGTAAGATGTTAGAGGATTATGGGAATTATATGGAGGCTATGAATGAAATTAGTTTGCCTAACATAATTGGTACTATTACAGAAGATAATTTTATGAAGTTATTGAAAGTTGCTCAAGAAGAATTACATCCAAGGTGCTCGAAATTCTGACAACTATCTTTTGTTATGAAGTTGTTGCATTTGAAGGTCTATAATAAATGAAGTAACAAATCTTTTGACTTGTTAATCGACTTGCTCAATGATGCATTACTTGTTGGACATAAATTGCCCAAATCTTACTATGAAGCAAAGAAATTGTTAAGGGACCTTGGATTAGGATATATGTCAATAGATACTTGTAAGTATGATTGTGCTATATTTTGGAAGGATAGTAAAGACATATCATCATTCCATAGGAGAGATGTTGATTCCAATATACTACAAGAAAATGAAGTGCAAGTCAATCTTGTTATAGAAAGAGATGAAGAATATACTGAGGATGAATTATATGACATTGATGATTCTTTGGCGAATATAATAGTGATGAAGAGTCGAATCATAATGCAATTAATGATGATGATTTTCAAGATCTTGATCATGATAATTCAATGTAATATAAGTGTTCTTTATATTGTTTGAAATGTAATGTTGGTAACATTTATGTTAATGCGTATTGTTGATGTTTGAGTTATGTTAATGCGAATTGTTGATGATTGAGTTATGTTAATGTGGATTGTTAATAATTAAGTTATGTTAACACAAATTGTCGATGATTAAGTTGTGTTAATACGAATTGTTAATGTTCTGAGTTACGTTAATGCGAATTGTTGATGTTGAGTTATGTTAATGTGGATTATTGATAATTGAGTTACGTTAATGCGGACTGTTAATAACTGAGTTATTGTAATACAGATTGTTAACATTTTGAGTTACGTTAATGTAGATTGTTGATGTTGAACTATAATAATATGGATTCTTGATAATTGAGTTATGTTAATGCAAATTGTTGATGATTGAGTTATGTTAATGCGAATTGTTAATATTTGAGTTACGTTAATGCAGATTGTTAATTTTTGAGTTATAGATATCCAATATAATGACACCTGGTAGAAATAAAGGAAAGAAGGTGGCAAGTATCAAAATTGTTCCTACCCAACAACAACTAGATCAATCAGATCCTAGCCAACAATAACAATCGACGTCATCAACCAATGAAGCAAGTCAGCAACAACCTCCATCTGCCTTAACTAATACAAAGGGATCTGCAAGTTTGTTAATCTTTAACACCTACAAATAGACTTATGTTCAAATATATATTTACATGTTTAATGCATATTTTCTTATCATTATTCATTTGTTCTCAGGTTCCAATATAAACATCAGAAAAAGAGGTAGAGGTATAACTAGAGGTTGTAAGTTGCAATGAATGAATGTTACAATGAACAAGAAGTTGTCAGTACATATTGATACTTCACAAGGTCGTCCTCTAGACAAGATTCAATCAACAAAATTGTCTAGTGAGTTGGAGGTAATTGCCAGAACTGAATTACCTTGCCTAAAGTATTCAAAGCAATTAAGGGAAGACAACTTGCTAGAGAATGCTTTGGATAAAGTTTCGATAAATTTTCAACTTATTTAATTATATGCAATATTGTTTCATTTATTTTAAGATTAATTACACTTTTAATTATTGTTCACAGATAAAATTGAATATTGTAGATATCGACAACCTTGATGTTTCAAACTTTGTCACTTCACTATTGAAACAAAGGACTAGAGGTTGTCATTATCGACTACATCAATATTACAAATTTTTTCCTTTGGAAGCGGAGGCAAGGAGACATGTTCCGGAATGGATGTCTCAAGAAAATTGGAGTAATTTGTGTGATTCTTGGTCCTCTCCCAACATTCATGTTTGTTTTCTTTCCCTTCACATTTGCTTCCATTAATCTTGTTACGCGATTTAATGAATATTTTTTTTCTTTATTTAGGAAAAGTTTGAAAAGGCCAAGGTGAAGAGAGGAAAAATGAAAACTCCTCATAAATAAGGCTCCAAACCATTTGCTGTCATGCGAAAAGAGTATGCAAGTTCTTTATTTACAAGTTATAATTATATCAATAAGCACTATATTATTTATTGTGCATTGTATTTTTTTTTCCATAAAATAGAGTGAGAAGGAATTAAATGGAGAAGAGTGTGATAGGATTACACTCTACAAACTCACTCACTATAAAGAAGGTCAAGGGTAGATGTCTAAAGGAGTGCACAATAACTCTGTAAGTATAAAAATTTGTTTAAATTTTAAGTTTATTTATGTATGTATTACTAACTAATATTATTTGTATTCAATATTGATTTTTTTAAAAAATTTTACAATAAGATGCAAGAGTTGTTGCAAACATCAATATCTGATGGAAATGAGTCAAATATAGAAGACATTGGCAACAAGGTGCTTGGTACACGATCTGAGTATATCAAAGATCTTGGGTTTGGCCCTAAGTCAACTACTTCATCCTCATCAAGGCCAACATACGTTCAACGTCATGAAGAGGAAAACATGTCGCTTAAAAAAAAGCTAGCCAAGTATGAAAGTACCTAAGAAAATTACTAGGCTAAGATTATATAAGCGGTGAAGATGAAAACGAGTCTGAGTGATTAAACTAATCTTTGTATTTTTTATTTTTTATATAAGTATTTTTTAAGTTGTAATTAAAATCTTGTATATGATCAAATTGAATGATATTTTATTTTTAAATTCAATGCATTGTCAATTATTTTTTATTAATAAACTAAAAACAAAAAGTCTAAACATTATATACAATAATAGGAATTAAAAATGTCACATATAATTATAATTAACATGGTATAACATTTAGTTAAAATGTATATTAAAAATTTGACTATATTTTACAAAACGTAAATAAAAACTTTTGGCTACATTTCTGGAAATGTAGCTAACAGTAATTAGCTATGTTTTTGGAAATGTAGCCAAAAATTTATCTTATATCTAACCACATAGAATCTCTGTCATTTGTTATTTATAGTTGTTATCAAAATCAGAATGGAATCAATCAAGTGCATCAAGTACCAACATCAACCACCATATACTATAGGTGATTGAATAAAATAATGCAATTTATACAATTTTTAAGTGTTAAAGAAATTAATTGCACAAGAAATTAAAACTCGGTCTTAAACATATGGGTAAGAGAAGATAAATTGACACTTGTCACTATCTTAACTTAAATGGTAGGGAATATATTCATCTTCACATACCAAATTCATACAATCAACAAATCATGAAAAATAAAGAACGAAACACGTAAGAAATGTTTCTAATGTGTTTCAAAATGTGAGGCCAAAGATCAAATCATCTTTAATTATGATTTGTTAATGTTTTGTCAAATGTTTCTAAATGATTTAAGGAAAAAATTGACAACTATTTATGTTGTTATTCTAATTAGTTTTATTTTATATTGGAAAACCATTGAGAAATCATTTTATAATATCATTATAGATATTTAATATAATGGCACTTGGTAGAAACAATGGAAAGAAGGTGGCAACTAGCAAAGTTGTTCTTTCCCCATGACAACAAGATCAATCTAACCCTATATAATAACAACAACGACTTCATCCACCAACGAATCTACTCAGCAACAACCACTATCTACCTCAACTAGTGTTGAGGGATCTTCAGGTCTATTAATCTTTACCACCTATAATTAGCTTTATGCTTAAATATATATTTACATGTTTAATGCATTTTTTCTTATGATTATTTTTGTTGTTGTTAGATTCCAATATCGACATTCGAAAAAGAGGTAGAGGTATCACTAAAGGTTCTGAGTCGCAACGCATGAATATTGCAATGAATAGCAAGTTGTTTGTGTATATTGATACCTCGTAAGGTCGTCATGTTGATAAGATTCAATTGGCAAAACTATTGAGTGAGTTAGGGATATTGCCAGGACTAAATTGCCTTGCCTTTAGCATGCCAAGCAGTTGAAGCAAGACAACTTGCTATAGAATCTTTGGACAAAGTTTCGGTAATTTTTCAATTTATTTAATTATAAGCAATTTTATTTTACTTATTTAAAGGTTAATTTAACTTTTAATTGTTGTTAACAAATGAAGCTGAATATAGTCAATATCAAGAACCCTGAGGTTTTAGGCTGTCCAAGGATTATTGTTATCGACTAAATAAACACTACAATCTTTTCCTTCGGGCGAGAAGGCAAGGAGACATGTTCTCGAATGGGTGAATCCAGAAAATTTAAGCGAAATATGTGATTATTGGGCCTCTGTCAATGTTAAAGTTTGTCTTCTTTCTCTTCACTTTTGCTTCCATTAATTTCGTTACACAATTTAATGAATATTTCTTTTATTTATTTAGGAAAAGTATGAGAAAGTCAAGGTTAACAAAGGAAAAATGAAAACTCCTCACAATCAAGGCTTCAAATCATTTGTTATCGTACGAAATGAATTTGTAATTTCTTTGTTTAGAAACTATAATTATATCAGTAGATACAATATTATTTATTGTGTTTCAATTCTTTTTTTTTTTTTCATAAAACAGAGTCAAAATGAACTACATGGAGAAGACTGTGATAGGATCACACTCTACAAACTGACACACTACAAGAAAGGTGAAAGTTGGACATTTGAAGAGGCGTAGAATAATTATGTAAGTATAAAATTTTGTTTAAATGTTAACTTTATTTATGTAGTACTAACTAATAATATTTAATTTTTTTTAAAATTTTAGAATAAGGTGCAGGAGTTGTTATAAAGATCATTGTCTAATGGAAAAGAATCAAATGTAGATGACATTTGCAATAATGTGCTTGGTACAAAATTCAGCTACATCAAAGGTCTTGGGTTTGACCCTAAGCCAATAATTTCATCCTCATCATAACCAGCAAATGTTGACGCTTTTTAAAAGGAGAACTTATCGCTTAGGGCTAAATTAGAAAGTAATGAATGAAAGTTGGCACCAAACTTGCAACGGTGGTTAAACAAATAATGAGCTCAAATTATGTAAATAGTAGTGACGATAAAAATGACTCTTAGTTTGTACATTAGTATTTTTGTTAATGTTTGTAATTAAAATTTAATGATATTTAATTGTTTATATAAAATGATTCTAATTTATAATTATTTATAATTATATTTTCGTATAATAAATTATAAAAAAATCTAAATATTACAAACAATAACAAGGATTAAAAATGTGACCAATAATTAAAATTAATACGATAAATTTTTTAGCAATAATGTTTATTAAAAAATTAAAAATGTAGCTAAAAAGATTTGGCTATGTTTTATAAAACATCACCAAAACTTTTCTGCTATGTTTTGTAAAACAGCGCCAATAAGTTTTGGGGATGTTTTATAAAACTTAGCTAAAAACTTTTACCGATGAAAATATAACCGTTGCAAATAATGTTTTGTAATGATAACAATTTCTTCGGTAAAAGTTATTACCTACGTTTACTGTAACCTAGCTAATAACATTTTACCATGAAATAGAAGCGTAACAAAATATTATTGGTGACAATTTTGCATATCGTCAGCTATTCATTTTTGTTAGGTATTATTCTCATTGTGAAATATTATTTGTGTCGATTTGGTAAAAACGTCGCCTATAATTTTTTGCCATTGGGATTTTGCGACGATATGTTCTGCGATTTAGTATCGTTGTTAAATATTTTTAGCAATGACTTTTGTAATTTTAGCGACGAGTAAAAGCCTATTCTATTGTAGTGCTTGAAAAGAACAAGAGAAGAGAAGAGAACAAAGTATAAATTTCCTTCAAATTCATAAGAAAAACATTAATCAATGAGCAGTGTGGGTTCATGTTCTTTCTGAAATAGATGTCTAACATTTGATTCACCCAAACTTTCTGTATGGTGTTCATCCTCTTTTTGTTTTTCTGTGTCCATTTTTGACTTTCTTATATTTTATTTTCTCAAGAAAACAAAATAAAAAAATTTCCAACAAGAAAAGAAAGGTCAAAATTAAAATTGAAGGTAATAAGGTCTAGATATTTTCATGAACCCCCACAATAGCCTCACCTTTCTCTTTGTCTCTTCTATTTTTACAATTTTTTTACCATTTAAAAAGAAATAAACAACAAAATGAAAACCACAAAATCATGTTAGCAGAAACTCTTCCATTAAAATCACTTATAGAAAGTCTCTAATCTTTACTTTTTTCTTGTTTTTGTTTAAGGAAAATTTATTCAAATTTATAATCCGTATTAGTTATAAAATAAAATTATCAGGAGTGATGAAATGTTGTACATTTTCAAGTCACCTTTCCTTTGGGAACATGTCTGCTTGGTGTTGAACATGTAATGAGTAGGGTTGATAAAATAGTCTAACCTTCATTCATCCTGATCGAAAGTTAGCAAATTTTTTCTCATGTTGAATTCAATAGGGATGGCAAAAAGAGCCCGGCCCAAACTGGCCCATCCCAAATTTGGCCTGGGTTGATCAGGTCATGGGCGGGCCATAAGCTAACCGTTTTGTAAAGAACGACGTCATTTTTGACCGGTTTTCTTAAAAAAAATATGATGGGCTGGATTGGCCCGACTGGCCCTTGACCCGTCAGGCCATGGGTTGGGTCATGACCCATTGACATCTCTAAAATTCAAACTTTTTATTTGAAAATTTTAAAATTTCATCTTGAGTTTTATGGTTTAATTTAGCTTAAGGTCCAAACTCAGCTATATAAAGAATGACATAATTTTTGTTAAACAAAATGAAAACATTTCATTACTAATAAAAAATGACTTGAGACCCTCATCTCCTCCTTATTCCTACAAACCTCCTTTTTTAGATCCTTTTACTCCACTCCTCATCTCCTCCCTAGCCCTAGCATTATTTATTTGTGTCTCTCTCACTCTCGAACTAATTGCTCTTATTCTTCCTTTCATTCTCTCTATGACTTCCTCTCATTCTCAGGGAGCTCTAGACTCTCAACTGCCTTAGTTATTGTTTTTAATCTCTCACTCTCAATTAGGTAATTGTTCTTCTTCTTCAATAAGTTAATTGAGTCAGAAACTATTTGATTGTTTGCATATTTAATTTTCAATTAGATATTAGTTTATGTCCTATTATTTATTTTCCTATTCTTTTCCATCTTTATATTCTAGTAATCATATAGGAACAAAATTAATCAAAAACATATGATAGTATCTTTCAAAAAGCACTTTGTTATATGGCTATTAGCAATTCGAAAAGGTGCTTGCTAGTGATGGTTCCTTCTTCTGCTAGTTAGTGAGACATTCAATGAGAGTACCATTACTACATGTTGAGCATGTTGTGAAAAAATGAATATTTGCAAAGATAAATACCGAAGATGAGTTCATGCATTTTGTTCTTGAAATTTGAAGCATATGGGTAGACAAAAATGTTTTAAGCACTTATCTATCACAAATGACCATAGTTCATTAGTTTGTTCTTGGGTAGGATCACTTCTTATTTCTCTTATGTTTGATTAATTAGGATGATCTGAATTTTCTGTATGCATATGTATTTAAATGAATTGGTTTCATGATTATTGTATGCTCAAACATATCAAGTTTCTTTCACTGATTGTATAACTATATTATCATATGCATTTTCAGACATCTATGTTCATCATATCTTATTTATAATTATTTTATATGGATAATCATAATCATTCAGCAACATAAGGAAGCACAATGAAGAGTTCTAACAGTACCTAGTAATATACTAAATAAAGAAATAATTCTTGCTAAAAGAACCATTTTCTCTTGCGAGACCTTTTTCACTCTTGAAACCCAATTTTTGTTCTCTCTCTAAATCTTCAGTTTTAGCCTTTGTTCTTTTCCATTCACAATACCTCGTTTTTTTCTCTTCCTTCTAAATTCATAAAGAGCGACCATCATCAAAACAAAAATTAGGACACATGAGGCTATAATCGAAATGAATTGGAGCCGGAGATGGCATAGATTGTTGAAGTTTCAAAGGAGCAGCCTTAGCATGAGGAGGTTTTATTGTTGTTATGGTGAGACATGTTTGGTAAATTCTCTTCTCATGGCATATGAATAGTTATATCTAATTCTCATGTTGATGAGTGGTCTTAGCTTATTCTTTTTGGGTTGGTTTTACTTTTTGATGTTATTCATTTCATTTCTAAATAGTTTGATTTTCCTTTATGATATTTTGGTTTTACTTTTTGATATTATCCATTTCATTTCTAAATAGTTTGATTTTTCTTTATGATATTTTCGATTGTATGTAACTCCCTTCTCACTCGCATCACCTACTTTCTATTGAATTTGATTGTGGGAAGTTCATTTATGATTAGTACAGAGATTTATATATATGTTTTTTTAATGCCAATTTGCAAAGAATGTCAACTTCAAAATTAATTTCAAATGTGCTTTTCATAGTGATACCACTAATTAGGTGTTTTACCCTAATTAGTTTCTTCAATAATATTATTTTTCTTTCTTTTTTAGCCTGGCCTAGCTCAATTGAGCTTCAGATCATCTAAAGCTCAATTGGACTCAAACTAGAACTATAAATCTTAGACCTAGTTAGGCCACGAGTTGAACTTGAGCCTCTATATAAATTTTTAAGTTAGGCTCAGGCTTATAGGAGACCGAACTCAGTCCAGCCTAATGCCATCCTTAGTTGGTAGCTTGGTGATGGATGAGAGGTTGCTCTTTACGTGTCGTCTCATGCATATTGTGATTTTGATAATGAAGAGGGGATTAAAGGTAATAAAAGGAGTAAAGAATCTAAAAAATCGTAGCATATTAGAGTATGACATCTAAGAGAGTTAAAATTTTTGAAAAAAACTATATAAACACTACACTTTTTGTACACAAATAAGTTGGTTTTAGATTGTCTTACCATATAGAACTCAACATTCAAAATGTTAAGAGTCAGCAACTAAGTATATAAAGGTGCTTATCAAGTTAAGAAAAAGAGATCTCAATATACTTGCTTGTCGAAAGAAGAACAATTAGAGTTGGATAAAGCTATTTGTGCAAAGTTAGCAATATTTCATAATGTTATTGACTTGTTTTCAAAAACAAAATATCCAACTTCTAACATTTGCTTTAGTCATGTAAGTATGATTAAGCTAGCATTATATAGTTAGATTTTTTATTAGGTGATTCCGAATATGATAAAGTAGAAAATACAAAAATTCAATTCTTATTGGTCTATGATAACGCTATGATGGCAATCCTTTCTATGTTAAACCTAAGGTATAAGAAGGAGGGCCTTCAATTCTTTAATTGTTAATTATATGGTGATTAAGTTGAATGACATGTTGAATTTTATTTTACAATTGTGCTATAATTTATTTAATAATTATTAATTTAAAATGGACAAAGAGCATGAATACAATAGTTAGGTATCAACTTCATTTGTTGTTATACATCATCATCATCATCAACTATAGTTAGAAGTTTGAGATTCCTTTTTAAGTAATTTATCAAAGAAAAAAGTGTTGAAACTTATAATAGGATGGAGTTGGATAAATATTTGGATACAGAGATTGTGTCCTTTATTAATAATAAGCAGTTTGACATATTATTATAGTGGAATCCACATAGAGGTTGATATCATATTAAATAATCACTTGCACAAAACCTCTTAACAATTCTAATATATATTATTGTTTTTGAGTATAATTTTAGTGTTAGTGGCAGGATAGTGAGTCCTCATCATAATTGACTTCAGCCTAAGACTGTGGAAGTCCTAATGTGTGCATGAAATTAGTTAGGTGTTGAAAATGTTTAAGATAAACTCCATACTTTTTGACAAATTATTTTTTTTACCTTTATAATTTTAACAATTATTTATCAAATTATCATACATTTTCTTTTTTTAAAAAAATTCTAATAAGTACGTAGACCACTTATCCAACTAAAAGTTTCTTGATGATAAAGGTATATAATTTGTTAATTACCATATATTCATTTAATAAAATTGTCGCATAACTAAGCATAATTTATATAATGATTTTTTTTATATCTAGATGAAATGATGCAAATTATTGGCAATCTTGATTATAATGATTAGTTAGTCCCTTTTACTCTAGTGTTGGTTTGTTTTTTTAATCTTTACTTTTCGATTTACTATTTATTTAATGTAATTTTTTTTTGCAAATAAAGATAATCTTTACTTGTGATTTTATGCAAATCAATAAAGAAAACTCCCAACTCCAGTAATCATTTGTCACTTGCATTTAGAAACTTAAATTCTATTATGTATTTTTATTATATATTTTGGGTGTTGAAGATATTTAAAATTAATTTTAAAATTTTCAAGTCTAAGCTAACCCAATCAAGTTTTGAAACATTTTATCACCAATTTTGGACCCCCTAAAACTTGATTGCACTCAAACCTGGACGCCTAATGAAATTTTTAGCCTATAACATTAGCCGACTTGACTGGCTGCAATTCCTAATAATGAGAATTGATAGCGGAATTTTCAAAAGAATCCAAAACTTCTACCCTGTCTTATCTCCACCACTTTTCCAGCATTCGCCTTAAGAGAAAATGGCATGGCACATGCTGAACAATAATGGGACCAGGAAAGTAATTCTCCATTCTGCAAATTACAATCCATTACCATGCGGACTTCAAAGGACTAGGAACTACCAAAATCACACACCCAGAGAGAGAGAGAGAGAGAGAGAGAGAGAGAGTCCAATTATCTACAAGATGAATCTGGGATCTTTTGCCTTGCCCATTTTTCATTGAAATAGTAGGTAAGCCAAGGAGTAAAGATTGGGAAGGGAATTAGAAGAAGGCGTAAACTCGGATGATTTACAAGGTCTAGGCATTATATACTTACTTTTTAATGACCAAAAATTCGATCTAGTCACATGTAAGGTCAAAGTGTCTTATTAGTGTCATCATACATTTGGGCCCAAGCTACAAACCATTTACATTAAACAATGCCAATTGCCACCGAAGAGAAGTCACATCACATTACACCTATCTTTAGATTTTGCTTCAGTTCTAGCAGTCGAAGACGAGTTTTTCACACCGCTTCTCGGCACCTGCAGAACAATTCAGTATAATTATGGGCGTTGAGATCAAAAAATGAGAGAAGTGAATCTAATCACATAATTCCAAAATACTTAAGCAAAAAGGCATTACTCCTCGACCATTTATGCTATGTCAACTACCATGCAAACTTTTAAGTTCCCGAACAAAACATTCATATTATCCATGCACGCACCACATGCACAGACACGTAGTTACTGCAAAAAGTAAAAATCTGAGCTGGCTTGTAAAAACTGCAACAAACAATTTCCTCATGATATAAACACGTCATTTATTAGACAAGCATGATTTACATGCAACCAACTGTAGCACTATAAATTGTCTACCTGAGGACCAGTAACTAGTCTCGAACTGCTACTAACAGATGGTTGCTGCAGATTATTCCGCTGCAAGTGTTGTTGCCCAAACTCCTGTTGCTGAAGAGCTATTGCTAATTGCAGATCCGCGCTGACAAAACAATAAATTGACAATATTAACTTAAGCCCTAATAAGGGTAAAAGATTATAGGATTAAAGGGAATGGAAAATATACAAAGATGCTATAGGATCACTGATCATCATTTATTCAATATGTTTTGCAGCAAAATGAGGTGACACTGGTTTAAGTCAAGAGTAATTACTTCATATCTTGTGGATCAGTGTTAATCCTGGAAATGTAATCCTGACAAAAAAGAAAAAAACCAATGATCAAACTTGTAAATGCTACAAATCTCCTGATTTTCAAACCAAAATTATATGCATACTGCAGTGCTGTCCAAGGCATTTTGTTCATCCCATCTGTCACTTTCATGGCTTTCCATTTTGAATTCTTTAAAATTGCCAGTCATGAATAAAGAATCTCCATTGACCTGCAAAACACAGGCAGTCAATATCAAGACCAAACAGTCGGAAATTTTACCAAGGAAAACTTGACCCAACATTCCAGGCCCAACTTTGAATTTTCACTTTTAGGGTTATCTCTTAATTTATTTGGAATCCAGAAAACAAATGTGAGAGGTCTTAGACGATATAAATAATTTAATCTGAAAAGATCACTGCACACTGCAGCTCTTAACAAAATAAATCCACAATTAGGAAAAGTCAACACTTCCCAATCTCTCAGTATTATGTTATACCATCTCTCAGTCAGGAATCAGTGATGAAGTCTAAACCCTTATTTAATGGTGTTACCTCATTCAGTTTCTCCCATACTAGATCAGGCTGATTTATGAAACCTTGGTCTGTAGCTAAGAGATAAAGTTCACCATCATACTGCACAAAAGAGGAGACTAATACATCAGAGCTAGTAGACCAAGAAAGAAATAATTTATATCTTCTTCCAAGATCGCCATAGTTCAGATAAGTAGGCAAATGGCATTCAGCAATAGTGACAGCAGCTGCATGTCAAATTTGTTAACCAACCTTAAACATGGTGCCGAAGTGATTATTACGAAAAAACACACAGAGCTCACGTTCTTTAAGCCCATCTTGTAAGCAGAAAAGGCTGCAAAATAACCAATTCTGTTATATGACTTCCACAAATTCAGATGAGACTGGAGGAAAACAGTAATAATTATAATTAAATTTTATATACTGACAAATGAATCAACATACCCATAAAACGTCAGCTGATTAGCATTGCCGTTCAAGAAGTTCCTTATCAGCTTCCCTGATGAATATTAAAAAAATAAACAAAGTCTCTTGAAAAAATATGTAACAAAGATTTTATGGTATCTGTACATAAAAAATTTGTGATGCCAGATGAAACATCAACAATTTTAAAAAAGAAAGTTTACACATTTTAACATGAAGCAAACTAACCTTGCTGTGGGGTGATTTCATCATTAGGCCTCACAGTCTTATCAGCTTGTTCAGCAAGGATCACCTCACCTTCATACATAGGCTCTCGATCTTCATAGACTGCAGCTCCAGAGTCCAGTATGCACTCTTCTCCTTCATATATAGGTTCACTTCCATCAACACTTGAAGTGAATGCTTCAGCTGAATCTGCGTTCTGCATTGCGCCACTAGATGAATCTGACTCTGGATTGGATGCAGATATACCTGACATTTCCATATCATGTGTAGTTGTAAATTCTGCTGGCACATGAACATTTGTGGTTGAAGTGGGTTGATTCGCGAATTTTTCACCTCCCTGTACAACATCCATATCAACTGGTTCAGTATTTTTCCCAGAAGAATGAGATTGCACGCCCTCCATCCAAACCAACTTCTCAATACTATCCTTGGTAGCCACATCACTGCAAGACATATCGCCTTCAGAATCTTTATTAGTAGACTTAGGAAGAGATACACTCTGATCAATTTGTATAGAGGAACATGCAATTTCCGCTTGAAGATTTTCAGGAGATGTCAACTTATTGTTATCATTGGTCAAGGCACTATGGTTAGTATCAACCCCCATGTCCCTTGATGTGTCAAGTGAATCTGCAGGCTCAAAAATCTTCATACATGTAGTCCCATCTAAATCAACAGAAACAACCCCGTCATTCACTTGGGCCATAAGTGACTCACCTACTGAAGTTGGCAAATCTGCCTCTGACATTTTTAAGGCCTTTAGAAGCTCTGCTTCTTCTTCTAGGTCCCCTTTTCTAAGTTTCAAGTGGTCAGAACACGGAGATTCATCAAAAGATCTAGTTTTAGAAAGACTTGGGGATGGAACACCAAGGGTAGCAGTTGTAGCTGCAGCAAAATCAACACAATCTTCCCCAAGGTCATTCTTATTTTCTTCATCAAGGTCATTCTTATGGTTGCCTTCCATTTTCTGTGTTTCCAACGCAACAAGTTCTGCAGTAAGAGCATTATAGGACTTTGAACCAATGGCATTAGCAGTGTCATAATCCTGTAACAGTTCAATAAAGGAAACAATAGTCATCTAGCAAGAACTCTCAGATTTTGCATCATTTCCAACGAACATATCAGGAAGTAGCAGATATGGCATTGAATCACTAGCACCCACTGCAAGGTTCCGAAATAAAGTTGCAATCAGGCAACACAAGTTGAATATAAATAAATAAGAAAAGCAATAGATATGCTTACACAATTCTGAGATGCTCTCCATCTTTACTGAGAATTAGCAAATTTTGGAGAATTGGAGTGTATCCAGGAACAATGATAGAAAGTTCTAGGGGAATCTAGGGGCAGGATTTTGAATATGTGAGGCAAAGAGTAGGAGGTGTCAACTTGCAAAAAGCAAGGCCTGCTTGTTTGGGATCAAATTGGGAAGACAGTTGGGATTTACATGTGCAACATTAGAGCATAATTGCATGGAGCTCTTAATGCGGTCATGGAGGGTAACAAAAACCTTTCCAGCAGGCCCAATTTAGCCACTAATATAAAATGTGAAGGGCGGACTTTCAAAACCTGTGTTTCCTCTCATACTCAATGTGAAGGAAATGATGTTGCATGCAATAGCTTAAGGAGGTAGGTTAGTTTTAGAAGTGGTCACTTATAGATGAAGCCTCTCTACTAGTTAGGGACAAGACCTCTCTACTAGTTAGGAATAAGGCTGCGTATTATTAGATCTCCCCAGACCCCACGTTTTAGCGGGATTTTTACAAAATTATTGTTGTTGTTGTACATATAAATAGATGAACCACCTGACTCCATACTTCGTATATTAACTTCCAATGGAATGTTAATTTCTCATCATGCAATGTTTTTTTTTTTTCATAAAAGAAAGAGTAACAAAGTTTCCAAATCCCATTCATTTTTAAAAAATGGATTTCATATTAGAATACTCGATCTCAACTGAGATTAGCAAAGCGACAAACATCTAATAGACAAAATAAAAAAAAGAAAATAGAACCAAATTTATTTGAAAAAGAAAATGGAATCCACCAACTATGAGAAAACAAAACTGTGTTTGCACGTAACATACGTACCAAAACTATGTTTCGTATGCTTGAATCAATGTGAAACAACATCAGTCAATAGTTTAATCAGGCTATCCAATACATAACCTCCTAGCAATATGTCTTAGGGATATCAGTCTACTATCCATCCAAATAAAAACAACTCTATAAGCTAAATCCCATTATCTTAACAACTATGAAAGAATACCTTTGCTAAAACCCCAGTGGTGCCTACCTAAAGATAGCAAAATCTTTCACAAATTTGGATAAACAATCCTCAAGTAGGATGGCTGGTATTGAAGCATATAACAGTAAGAAGATTTTACATTTTGCACTCTACAAGATATGAAGTGCCTTTGAACTGACTCTTATAAGTAAAGGGATGAAAGAGCTTCATTTTAAAAAGCATTGTTATACTACACCACAGGAAGGGGGAGATTTCCCCAGAACTTCAAAAAAAAGAAGTAATATGGAGTATTAAGGTAGATAAATCCATCCAACCTGCACTCTTTTAGTGTGTCTGCTTAACAAAAATAATGACTCCCATTGAGAAACTTTATTTGAGCTTACAAGGTGACGCATAACAGAAATATCAGGTAATAGTAAAGGCATCATAATGTGCACAAAATTACACTACAAAATCAAACATTGTTTGTGGGTAAGAATGAGCATACCTGAGGATCAACTATCCAACCATGATATAAAGGAATGTCAAGCAAATCAAATATCGCACATTCTGGGGTGAATTCAAAATCATCTATCCTGTGAAACCCACAAGCAACAATTTAAATATCGGGCTTCAACATTTCGTGTAGAGAGAGGTAAAGAGAATGCTACCTCCTAAACTTTATATTTACATCAATTCCAGTAGCAAGTCGCGGGAGCAAATCGATTGCATCAGCAATATTCTGTTGCTGATTCTCAAGATACCCTGCATCTTTATCCTTCAAAAGGAAGAAAAGAGAGCAGTTAAAAGCAATTTACAGTAACAGCCAACAGAAACATCACAAAGCAAGCAAAAGAAGAAAGCTGTGAATCATTACATTGACATTAGCATTGGAATCAATCAAGCGTTCGGCAACCAAAGACAGCAATTTCTCCTGAGAAACTTCAGCGATGTCGGGACTCAAATTCAAGTTGTTCTTTAGCAGAAGAACATTACCTAATCCAAACGCACAAAAAATGATGATAAGAATTTAATCCTAGTCCTGATTCCGTTCAAGAGCCGCCATAATATATCAAATTCGGGTCAATTCAGTGAGGAATACAATGGAACACAAAGACATTCACTAATTCATCATTTTAACCTAAAAAGAAAAGGAAAGGAATCAGTTGGGCAATTGTTTTCTTTGTTTTGATTTTGCGGGCAGCAGGCAAACAGAAAATAGAAGGGGGAAACCCTAGAGGGAGAGAGAATTACAGATGGCGAGAAGAGGACAGGGACCATTGTCGTTTTGGAGAACGATGGGAGTGGTGCGTCCCAGAAACTGAATGGTTTTGGTCTTGTGAACGCACTCTTTGTCTGTGTCTGTGGCTGACTGGTCTTGTTGTTGTTGTTGTTGTTCCGAGTATTCATCAGAAGAAGAAAGTGTCGAGGCCATTGATTGAAGAAGGTCAAACTTGAGAGGAGGATCAATCTGAGATAGAGGAAATGGAGGATCCGACGGTAACACCGAAGAACTTTCTCTAACTTTTTGTCATTTCTTCTATTTATTTTCGATTTTTTCTTTTTTTGATCGTTAACACAAAATATATGTTTCTCCCTGTATATGTAGTTAACGCGTAATAACTGAATACGTTTTGTTTTGTTTTTTTTTTGAGGGGTACGTTTTGTTTTCTTTCATCTTAATGATAATTCATATCAACCAGTTTTTTAATGAATAGGCTGGATAAGGGCATTCGACAAGTACTAAGTCGTAAATAAATAGAGATGTTCCATTCCAAATATTTACGACCTAGTACTTGTCGTAAATATTTGGAATAGTTTTATGATTTTAACCAACAATTAATTATTGATCATATATGTGTATATATAAGTAAAAGACATAGATATTTCCAACATTTTAAAATTTTTAATAATTCTTGAAAAAATTATTTTTAATTTAGAAAAGTTTATTAACTTATACTTTGATTAAAAAAATAAAACAATGACAAAACATAATCAAATATCACTAATATGATAAACTAACTTTAACTCTTAAAATTCACCAAAACTAATTAAACTTATCTTAAGTTAACAATTTAATAATAAATTATTAATTTAAACATGTTTGAATAATTAGGTTTGAGTTTAAGAGATGAATTAAATTATTGTTTAAATAGTATTTGATAAGTAAGATATTCATGTCACGTGCTATTTTAACCAAAATTTAAGATAAGGGTTTTTTAGAAAACTGAAAATTATAAAACATTTTGTTTAGTTTAAGAGTTTTTATAAATTTATTAAACTATACAGAAAATTTATATATTTTATTCTATCTCTCTCTATATATATAAAGTTACTTTACTTTTTAATTAGTCAACATTGTATTAGTTTTACATTAACAATCTGACTTATGATTAATTCTATTTATATTTGTATACACCCTTGAAAATATTGTCTTCTATTAGATTTTAACAAATAATTTGAACATTTTAAAATATTAAAGACTAACTTATGTTTCATATTAAATTGAAAAGTGATATTATCTTTTCATAATATGTTATTTATATACGAACAGATTTAAAAAGTAGGACAAAAATAATTTCTAAAGTTAAATATTCAAATAACAGGAAACTAATTGTAGGCTTGACGAACATTTATATGTATTATTTCTTTTGGCATGGAAATGGAGTTTTCAATATCCAATCGTTGCTAATATTTTACCAAGCTAGCATGGTATTGTCATGATAACTATTTAATGTGGACAACATTAGGCGCACGCAACTGGTTTTTGTGGACCAATTAACATGAAAGTAATCAAATGAGACCTTACTGGATTTTCAAGACAAATTAGGTACCAGGCTAAACTTTGATTGGATGTGAAACCCTGTTGTTATAAAGCTAAAGGAGCTGGAGATTTCTAGCAAACCAAGCAACAATGGCTCGATGTTCGAAAGAGCCCACAGAAGTGGATTTTTTGAAAATATTGTAACTTCACTTTGCTTGTATTTTCAATTTTCAAAACATGGTCCTTTCTGGATTTGGTAAGATTCTGAACAGGATTAGCACAACGAGGGCATGTACAGACGTGATAACCACCGGGTCTGGGATGCAATAACCACTCCATCGCTTTTGGAGATAGTTCCAATATCAATCACTAGAGAATCGGAGATTACAGTTTTGAGGTTTAGAATGTGGATTAGGTTTCAGAAACTTGGGAGCTTTCAATAAGTGCGTTTATCAACATAACAATGCGGTTATATTATATTCTATTATAGCACTTGTGCAACCAAACAACTTAGGAAAAAGGGATCTATTTTGGGTTTATTCTAAGCCCACTGAATAGCTTATTGACCGTGAAAGCGAAATGAAGGGTTACGTGGAGTAAACTTACGAGCATGTATTGGCAACGTACAAAGTAGTGTCCTCATGTTGCATCATGTTGGACCAATGGTGGTTGACAAATAAAATTCCTTTATGTTTTGATAATAATAAAACGTATAGAATTGGTTAAGAAATTATTTCAAGTAATTTGGACAGATATTCAATTAAAGGATTAATGCAAATCAAGATAGTAATAATCTCCGACGTTCAACAAATAGACAATGTACAAAAGATGATCGTGAAGATTATGGATAAAGATTTCAAATTAGCATCCTAACAAAACAAAGATCAAAGATTATCTGTCCGTTGGAGCAGGCACTAGTCGACTATTAAGTCACAAGTCGACTGAGAATTAACTTATCTGTTATGTGGGGCTTAATCAAGTCGACCAAAATATTGCAAGTCGACTAAAAACAAGAGATCTGTAAGTTGAATAATTGTACTAGTCGACTATTCGAAGAGCGGAGATGAAATTTTCATAAAAGCGTTGGTACTAGTCGACTTACACACCTCGACTAGTCGACTATCAGTGCAGTTGAACATAATCTGACGAAGTCAATTGATATCAAACGATACAAAAATCATTTTACAACGTCTATGAGCAATAAACAACGGCTAGAAGAGGATCTGCAACGACTATAATCATCTGGAAGCTTGCAAATAAAAGGAGCAACATTAAAGGATCGATTAGTGTAGTCTATAGCAAAGCATACTGATCATCATTCTTATTGTATAGCTCTCAATTGCTCTTAGCTCATTCAATTCTATTCAGCTGTACTGAGCATTATCATTTCACTTTTCTATCATTGTTATTATGAGTTGAGTGATTAGTTGAAAATCACTAGTGAGGTAGGATTTGTGCTGGAAAAACAAATCGGATTGTGAGGTGTATCTTGAGCTGGAAATCAAGTGGGTTGTAAAAAGTTCACACTGAACTAAAAAGTGTACAGTAAAGTGATTTGCTAAATCCTAAATGGGAGCTTAGGTAGAGGACGTAGGTCTTAGCACCGAACCTCTATAAAAACAGTGTTTGCCTTTCTTCCATACTCTTTTCATTTAATTTGTTTGATTGTTTCGTGTGTATTAATTTGTTATTTTTGTAGAATTTTGAGAAAAAGTTTCAACGATTTATTCAACCCCCTTTTTAGATCGCTTTCAATTGGTATCAGAGCAGATTAATCCAGGGATGACGCTTAGTCTGACATACAACAATATGGCAGAAGAAGGTAACACTAATAATCGCTCTCCTTTGTTTAATGGCACTAACTATTCTTTTTGGAAAAATGCTATGAAATACCATATCATAAGTGAGGGAGTGGAGTATTGGAAGATCATCATCTTCTGTCCACATGTTCCATTGAATGAAAATGGTGAGGTAAAAACGGAGCTGGAGTATGATGACAACGATTGGAAGCAAGCTTACATCAACGCAAAAGCCATGAAGTTGATCTATTGCGCTCTCACTGTTGAGTAAAGAAATCAAGTGAACTCATGCACAAGTGCTCAAGAAATGTGGGAGAGACTTCGGATCACTCACGAAGGAACCAACCAAGTTCGAGAAACAAAGATCAATATGCTACTCCATGATTACGAAATGTTTGTCATAAAGGAAGGTGAGTCTATTTCCACTATGCTTGATCGTTTTGCAGAAATCATCAATGGTTTAGGCAACCTTGGAAAGCATATGACGGATAGCGAGAAGGTGAAAAAGATTCTTCGCTCACTACCAAAAGAATGGGACTCACAAGTCACAGCCATTATGGAGTCTAAAGATCTCAATCGATTGGAATTCAATGCCTTGGTGGGATCACTTATAAACTATGAGATTCTTCTCAAACCAAGAGGAGGAAGAGGTAAGTCACAAAAGTCAATTGCTTTTAAAGCTAATGTATCTTCTGTGGATGAAAGTGATGAAGAGATAGATGAGGAGGAAGAAGATGAAGAGCTAGCAATGTATGCCAGAAACTTGAGAAAGTTTAAAGGTCTACTCAAAAATAGGAAGAGAGAATTACGTGGTGGAAGAAATAAAGAAAGAAAGAAATACACCATGGAAAGAAGGACCAAAAGCTATGAAGAAAAGAAGAGTAATGAAGAGTGTTGGAAATGTGAAAAAAGAGGACATCATGCTAGAGAATGCAAGAGCTCATCCTTTACATCAAATATCCAGAAAAATGACAAGTATGACAAAGGGAAAAAGAAAGCTAGTCTTGTAGCCACTTGGAGTGATGATGAGGAAGCATATCAAAGCAATGATGAAAACAACTTGGCTCTTATGGCAAATAGCTCCTTGACAAGTGATGATGAGGATGAGGTAATGATTATTGATCAAGATATTAGAGATTCTTTTATTTCTTTACAAATTGATTTCGAGGAAGCTATTGAAATTAACAAGAAATTGAGAAAGAGAATAAGAGAACTTGTTGCTGAAAATAGTGATTTGCACGAAACCATTGATGATTTAGAATCCATTAAAGAAGAACATTCAGCTTGTTTTGCTGAAAAAGAAAATCTTTCCAGTGAACTTGATAGACTTAGAAAAGAGTTTTCTTATGTAGTTGGTAAGTTTACTGATGGTGTTAGACCCCGATCCCTTTTTCCTTATTAAATAGGTTTGTTTAAATTGTTTGCAATTTGTACTATCTTTTGGTTAATTTAGGGTTTTAATTTATTTTGAGGTTTAGATTAATCATAATTTGGGATTTTAGTGCTTAAGTCAGAATTAGTAATTGAAGGAATCTAGTTAAATTAGAGTTTTTATTTTATTTTATTTTTATTGTGTTAGACTTTAAAAGAATAAGAAAATGTTAAATTAGGCCATAAAATAGTGTTAGGATAAATTAGGAAGTGTATATATGGTTTTAAGGCTTTAGGTTATTAAAGTGGGCTTTTAGCCTTTGGAAAGTCATTTAAATGATGGGGGAAGCAAACAAGTGGGCTAGGATTTTTAAGGTGATATAAATGAAAAAGAAAGGAAGCATTTGGGCTTTTAAGTGGGAGCCCACAAAAATTCAAGTGGGAAGGAGGGAAAATGAAAATTTGGGAAAGGTTATAAGGAGGGAAAGATGAAAACTACTCGGGCTTGAAGAATTTTGGGCTTAGGTTTTAAATTAAAGGGTTAGGTTAAAATATAAATGAAGCTTGTAAGGAAGCTTAGGAATTCCTAAGGCTTTGAATAAGTGACCAACGAAAATGAATGGAAAGGGAGGCAACTATGCTATGTCGTTTTAGCATAGGATAAGTTAGAAACATAGGTCATTTGTTTTAACCCATCCGAATTACAACAAGAGAGGAGAGTGAGAGAAGGTTGCGAAAATACAAAGAAGAAAAAGAGAGGGTGGTTTCGGCTAAGCAAGAAGAAGAAGAAGAAGAGAAGAAGGTAGGTTTTCATGCTTTAGGAAGGTTAGTTTAAGGGTTTTATGTAAGAAGAAAAGGAGGAGAAAGAGTATACTCCATCATTAGAAGCAAAAAGAAGATTT
>JAOTAX010000197.1:31345078-31360450 GCA_025629825.1 Erythroxylum guanchezii
ATTACACCATAACCCATCTATTTCTAATCTTCTTCTTCTTCTTATTCCTCATTTCACTAACTCTAAGGCCCACTCTCTAAAGCCCAATTTTTATAATCTAACAACTTAGGTCTAATTTCTAATTTCTAAGTCCCCCCTTTTTAATACCACTAAAATAAATAAGACTTAAAACAATTAAAGCAAAATTAAGACATAAATAAAGAGTAACAAATAAATAAATAAAAGAAAAATATTTTTTTTTTTTTGGGACCCAACATTAGAGATGCGACTTATAATAAGGATATGACAATGGCCAGATGGTGGTATGATTCAAGTTTATCATTCAGTGTTTCTCAGTCTTATTATTATTAGCCTATGATAGACATCATTGCCTTTTACGGTCCATGATACAAAGCTATTTGAATTGATGACTACATAGGTAAACTTTTGAGTAGCCCTATTCATGAAATTAAAAGATACTTAGATGAAAAAGAATGAATTGGGCTACTTTTGGGCATTCAATCATGAATGATGATTGGATTAATAGAGTACACGAGCCTATTATTAATTTTTAGTTTATTCTACAAAAGGGACAATGTTTTTGAAGTCTATTGATACATCTAGCCTTGTTAGGAATGTCGATACTCTATTTGAAATATTTGATAAAGTTGTGAAAGAAGTTAGGTCAGAAAATATTGTTTAGTTCATTACTGACAACAATTTGGCTTATAAAGCAATTGGAAGAACACTTCAAAGTAAGTATAATTATTTTTATTATGTCTTACATTGTATCGAATTAATGTTGGAAAATATAGGGGATGCTAAGTATTTTCTTATTATTGATAAGATTATGCAAAAAAGCAAAAAAGGTGACGAAGTTCATCTATAATCATGCACAATTCTTGAATTTAATGAGAAAGGATTTCACCAATGGTAGGAATTTGTGTCGTTCTGCTATTACAAGATTTGCAACTAATTTCTTATCACTTCAGTGTTTTATTATGATGAAGAAAGAGTTGAGATAAATATTTACAAATGACAAGTGAGTTACATCTCAACATGCTAGATATAATTTTAGATTGGAGGTTTCTAAAATTATACTTGAAGATAATGAATTTTGTCCCAATATCAATTTGTCATCCGAGTTTAGTGAGGGTACTTTTTTTTGGCTGAAAGTGATAAGAAGGAAACAATGGGTTATTTTTATGATGTTATAGGAGGGCGAACGAAGTAATCAAGGCTAATATGGAAAATAGGCCTTCTTTGTACTCACCTTATCTTGTAGTCATCAATGAGAGATGAGAAACACAACTTTATTCTCTGTTATTTGTAGCTGGGACATTTTTGAATCCTAATATTTATTTTATACTAAGTTTAATAAAGAAAGTTGAAGTTAATAAGGGAATGCTATTAACTATTACAACGATTGTTGCCCATAAGATGTTTCAAGATCTCCTAAGCTCACAAATGGAGATTTATAAAGATTCTTCTAGTGATTTTAGGATGCCAAACGCTATTCGTCAAAGAGACAAACTTAATCCAGAGATATTTTTTTTCCACTTTTGTTACTTGTTGAAAATTAATCATCACTTTATTTTGTTTATAATGCTAGTTTTATCGTCTTACGACTTACAATTGCTTGGTGGGACTAATTCAAAAATGATGTTCCAAAATTGCAAAGTTTTGCAATAATTCAATGTGTGAGTGCAACAGAGTGTTACAATTGAATTCATCTATTCCAAGAAAAGGAATAGATTGAAGCACAAAAAATTGAACGACTTGGTCTTTGTTCGGTACAATTTAAAGCTTCAGGAGAGGTATGTTATTATCATTATTAAGTTTGATATATTTGATTGTAATTTCTTAATAATTTAATTTTATTGTTTACCATGACTTTTAATAGAACATGTAATTCTGTAGATCCAATTTACCTTGATCATATTGATCTTTTGGTGGATTGGGTTTCTAAATAATCAGGTTCAATAAATGAGAGTGACTTGGAAGATAATCTTGGATGAGAAATTATTGACATGTCATTTTGTGCAATGAATTTGAATGATGGTGATGATGAAGCTCCTCTTAATGATGATGATTTTCCACTAAATGGGAATTGGGGTTAATGTGATTTGATTAGGTATTTGATTGAATGAAGTTTGAGATTTTTGTTTCCTCTTTTAATTTCACTTATATTTGATGTATACATGAAATTCTATATATGGAATATAATTGTAAATATTTTTGTTTCAAGTTTACCTATAGTTGATTCTTCGGCACGAACTATTATTGTAAATTGTAATAGTGAGAGAGTCATTAATATTTATTAGTCTTTTTATTTGATGTAATTATTATTTATTATATGATAAAATTTTAACATTTTAAGTGCTTTATACTATCATTCATTTTATTTTTGTATGATGATTAAATTTTTTATATTTTTTATCATTATTATTTATGTGTGAAATATGTGAAAAATAATATTAATAAAATAAATATATTGCTGTTATTTTAAATTTCTGTTATTATCATTTTTGGAGATAGACTTTTTAAGGTAAAATTATATATTATATAGTACCATTTATTAAGGGACTGTTTTGTAATTAAAAAATTCAAGGATTACTTTATAAATTTAAAAAATTACATGAAACAGTTCCTAATATTGATCGGTACCGATACAGTTCCATACAAGAAAAGTTAAAAGAATAAATTGAAAATATTTTTAATTTTGAATATAAAGATATTTTTAATCAATAGTTATTATTTTCAAAATAAAAATTTATATTAATTTTAATAAATTGAGCTTGGAGTATATATTAAAATATTTTTTCAATCTTAACAATAGTTAAAGAGTAGTTTTTTATTATATAAATTGAAAAATTAATTTATAATTTCAAAAGATTATCTAAAACAACATATAATATTAATAAATATTGATAAGAGCTTTGATATGATACATGTTGGGTAAGAGATAAATATTTCAACATGATAGTCTACTTTTATATATCTATATATACAAAGCTATAAAAAAAATTTCAACTCTAACTTAAAAAATAATAAGGATTAAAAGATATTTTATTATTGGTAAATTTTAATCAATTTGAATTGTAGTATATTAAGTATTATTATACAATATTATACTTATACATTTAAACATATAACTAAAACATTATGTAAAATAAATATGTAAACATACGTATATATTATATATGAAAGTAATTCAAAAAATTTAACATTTACCTATTTAAAAATATTTTTCTATTAAATATTAATTTATAATATGGTTGATGAAAATAAATTATATACATATCAATTTATAATATGGTTGTTTTACACACACACACACACACACACACTCACACACAAGAACATATTTATTAGAATTTAACATGTGATAAATTCTAGTAACTAACTCTATATATTAAATTAATTATGTTAATTTTTAAGAAAATAAATATCTATTTATAAATTAAAATCAATTCATAAGTAATTGATAATAGTTAACTATTAAAACTTTTTAATTACCTTGAAATATCTATTTTACAATATCAAAATTGTATATTCACTTCACATATATTAAAATATTATTAATTTTTATAAATATTAAAAATAAATAATTATTAGTCTTAAATGTTACTCTATCAAATATTGGTGACCAAATGAATTGATGACTAACTTGACATGAATTAGATATCATATGAACACTTCATCTTATTTGGTGCTAACATAAATTTGAATTAGTAATGCACAAGTGACTCATAAGCAATTAACTTCTTCCTCTCTATTATGAACAAGTAAATCATAAGCAATTAACTTCTTCCTCTCTGTTAATGATGTTATTAACTATTATCCCTATTCATAATTACCAATCACCATCACCATTTTTTATTATTAATACTTAACACTATCATTTGTATTATTTTCTTAGACCTCCTCCTCCTCCTATTCATTTTCCTCTTCCTCCTCCCCCTCCTCCTCATCAAAATGTGTTGCTGTGAGCTTAATTAAAACTTCTTAAAGTTTAATGACTTAAGTGTAAAATATTTAAAAAGTTTACAAGTAAAAAAATTATTATACCTTCTAAATGTCCAATTTTGGGCTAAATGTTTTCAGATTTGACCAATTTAGGGCCAAATATTTTAACCTGCTCAATTAAGGTCCAAACATTATCGAATTTGCTCAATGTAAGGCAACTTTGGATAGTAATATGACATTGTTATACACGCGCAGTTAAGTAGAATTGGGATTTATTAGTTGCGGAAAGAGAAAAGCAAGATTAAAAAGAACACAGTAGAATTTGGCAGTTTCATCTCTTTTTTTCATTAACTTGAAACACTTTTCACATGGCTTATAATCAATAAAGATTCATGTTCAGAAGTTTTAAAGTAGATGCCTTATGTCCATAGTAAGTATTGGGTCTGAAGTAGAACTTGATGCTTGGGTATAAGCAAGTAAGCTTCCTTCCACATGGTATTCATAAGACAATAGAGCCTTCATCAAATAGATAAATAGGGCTAAAGAACTAAACCTCTTCTTTCATTATCAACTTAACTCTCTGGATCTTCCCCTTATTGTCATCTGGAATGAGATGGGTTGGAAAAACTTTTATAACAGCATTAGTAAATTGCTTTTTGTGGATCTGTAACCAGGTCATATATGAAGAAGTATAACTATATCACACACTGTTGTCATAAAGAATCCATATGAAGTTAATTAGGAAGCCTTCATCTAGAAGAAACAATGCTATTAATATCAATCCACTTTAGTGTTTAAGACGAGGCGATTATTAGAAAGATACCAATATAAGAATCAAAATCTGGTTTGCGAGCTTTAATGGTAGCTTTAATGCCTTTAAGAATATGTCCTTGCTCTACTAGATCTCGCTGCATTTATTCATTGAGATGGTTAGTTAATAAAAGCTAAAGTATATCACTATAAATGACTTCCATAAAATCAACGAGAGGGGAAAAACTTGAATTTTCCATACAAACTTTACTTCATTACTGATGCCCAATTAAATGCTAAAGTCTAATGGTTTCCTTACATGCTCATCAAACCTACATGTTTTGGTCAATGGAATTAGTGGATTCACAACATATTACTACAGAATTGTAGTGGCAATTCATTAATGTAAGTATTTTTCTTAGGGACCAAAAACCTTTACTGACTCAAACTTGTGACTGAGTTCAAAAGCTTCCTTTAACAATGTCTACTATAAACATTTTGCTTGTTTCATTCCACTTTACAAACTATCAAGTAGCTCTTCTTACATTTCCTATGACCTATGTACATACGTGGGTAAACAAGCATATAGTACATGAAACCGTCAAAGATTTGAGAATCTTAATGTCTAAAACAACTTCAATAAAGAAACAAAGTTAGAATTTGATATTGTAGAGGTAACATCCTTTTATCGGCAGAAATGAAAAATATCAAGTTCGTGGAATCTTTTATTATAATTTTTTTAATGAAACAAGAGAAAAGTGTTGTTTTTTTTAATAGGAAAGGGAAAGTTTAAAACAATAAGGAGAAAAGGAAAACATGTAGACATAATTTCAAGGTTTCACAAGCACGTCTATGGTAGAGACTAGAGAGAGATGAAATGTTGTACTTACATTGGATGCAGACCTTCAATGACAAGGATTTTAGGAGGCTTGATAAGCTCAGAAGGATCCAAAAAACCAATAACATGATTGTAACTAGGCTTGTCAATAGGAATTCCATCCTTAAGATTCTTAACTTGTTTATACATAAGATCAAAGTTAGCTCTTGGGTCAACAGCAATCGCACGCTTTTCCTTCCTCCCAGTCCTATCAAGCGAGTGATAATCATCCAAATAGATGACAATGTTTGTGTCACTTATGAGTGTGTTTCAGTCTAGGTTGCCACTTTTGGTGGCTTTATTGCTCCACCAAAAACAATTGTCAACCTCCTTATGAAGATGCTCTTACCACACCCAAAGTCTGCTGCTAGACCAATCACCATAGTATCTCCTACGCATGTTATTACATTGTTAATATACCTCTTAGTGGTCTTCTTCCCACTATTGCTAAAAAACACTAAATGCCTATGAGTAAAGCCCAAGTGAGTCTTTGATGGTGTTGAGATAGAGCATGTTAAATTGAGCGACTGGGTTGTGTAGATTGTGGAAACAGTGGCAGTTATTCTTAGAATCAAAGTGGGATGTTGCTCTGAGAAGAAGGAGAAGAAGAGGCTTTCAAAGCGCAAAGCTTGTTTTTGTCTCTGCAAAAAGTGTTGTGTGGGTAGAGCAAAGGAAAGGAAAGGGTTGAAATGATTTTCTTTTTTTTTTTCTCATATAAGGTCCCAAACATTCCAAAAACTCGCACCAATGTTTGATCTAATTGCTAAGTCACCTTGAAGGTCTTGCATATTCCGTCATGTGTGTGATCTAGCTAACCTTCCACCTGATGTCCATCTCAAGCCTTCTTTTGGTCTCACATCTGAATCTTGCATCTCGTCAAAGATTTTTGCCAATGTGCACCAATACATGCTAATGCTTGACATTACCCCTTTTTGTCCTTGCCTTCTAGCAAGTCTTTGCCTTGTTCTGTTATTCCGCGTGTCGAACACTGATTAAGGCTCGCCAATGCTCGCACAATTTTGCTATCTTAGACTTAGGCGTCTAACAAACCACCTCCACTAGAACAAATCAATGCCCTCGTCAAAATAATCTGTGGACGCTGCTCTGTATGTGGTTTCGTCAAAGACTCCTTTTCCATTGGTTCATCTCCTACGTACCATATTCACCCTTCATCGAGTTGCTCCTTGTTTTTGTTCAAACGCCTTCACAATGCCCATTGTGCTCAACAAAGAAAAACTACTAAGGTAGGCTTCTTCCGTTGAGTCGTCCTCTCCTTCTCCTTGTCCTTTGTGACCATGGTATTTACTTGCTCCTTACCCACCTTCTATCTTGAGCATTCACAAGCAAAGTGTGGCCCTTCACAAATGAAACAAGAAATATCCTGTTTTGATTATTTCTTACCTTGAGAAGATTCACCTACCTTCTCCTTGCCTTTCTTTGAGCCATTCGACATCCCACCATTCTTCTTGCACTCGTAGCTAGTTCGAATTAGAGGTGGCATTTGAAGATCCACCAAGGCATCCGTAGCTGCTATCGTGCTTAGGAGATCTTTTACGTTCTGCCTCCTAAGTTCCATTTGTGCCCAACCTTGTAAGCCGCTTATGAAGTTGAACAACTTGTCCTCCTCCGACATGTTCTGCACATCCAATATTAAAGATGTGAATTTTCTTACATACTCTTGCACTGAGTCATCTTGCTTTAACCTCTTCAAAGCTTCCCTTGTGAGCCTTAGAGAGTTATTAGGGAGGAATTAATATGTTAGCTTCTTCTTCATCTTCTCTGAAGTGTTGATGGGAGGTCTCTCCATATTGATGTCGTTGGAGATTCTCGTTCTCCACCACAACTTTGCACCCCCATCAGGTACATTGCTATGATCGACACCTTCTTCAAGTTAGCGACCTTTGTTGGTGCAAAGTACTGCTCCATATCCCACAATAAATTTTCGAGTTCTTTAGCATTCCGCTTGCCATCGAAAACTTGTGGCTCTTGCAGCTTCACCAAAGTGCTCTCTACTTAACCAACGTCTTTTGTTGTAATGGCATGCCTTAGGATCGTGATCTCGTATCTAGAATCCTCTTGTGCCTTCATCAACTCGACTATTTGATGCTACAACAGTTGGATTTGTGCCTCCAATATCTCAAATTGAGTGTTGTAAGAAGTCACCTCTTCCTCCCCTTGAGGAATCAGCCCAATGAGTGCCTCCACTTAGTTGTCACGCATCATCAAATTGCTGCCTCCTGCCATCTTGAAATTTGGCTCTAATACTAGTTGTTACAAAGGTTTTCGTTCAAGCATAACCTTGTTCCACAAGATGCGCTAACCCCTTTACACGACAATCTCACTTAGATTTGTTTAAGCAAGATTTAACCTTTCCTCGAGACCATTGACTAATTTACTTGTTCTTGAACACCTCACGACCTTTGTACTGTTTCAATCTCACACCTTTGTAAGAAAACTACGAAATAACTAAATAATCACGGCAACAATAAGAACATGAGAAAGAGATACGATAAACGCCAACCTTTATTACTTCCCTTAAAGTATGCAAAGGAATGCTCTCTCAATCCCTAGGTGTCTCCCACACTCACTTCTCTGTGAGTGTCTCTGAGAAGAGCAAGACTTAAATGAGCTATTTATAGGCATTTCTAGATGACTAAGTTGGAATCCTAATAGATATCTACTAGCTAAGATCACAATCTTATCCTTATCAGACTACATCATACTAACCAATAGATGACATCCCCATCCAATTAGGACTCTATCTAATAGGATTAAGCTACATCATAATAATAAGATAAAAAATTACACTATCTAGGACAGATCTATCTATGTCCATGAAGATGTCCACTATCTTCAGAAGATTCTCTCGCTTGATCTTTATCCTTTAGAGCTGATGTTTAACCTTTGTGATCTTATCACCCACTTCATCCAAGATCTCCTCATCTCTGTCCGTTGATGATGAGTCATCTAAGCTAATAGCACACTGGTCCATCCAATGTTTTCCCATACCATATCCATTAGCCATGGTCCATCTATTTGAGCACACATTAAGTCCTTAGTCCTTTAAGAACCAAGCCTTAGCCAAGTCAGCTCGTACAAGGTATAAAACTCTCCCAAAACTCGCACCATGCTTGATTTACTTTTTAAGTCACCTTAGAGCTCTTGGATATTCCATCAAGCGTGTGATCCAGCTAACCTTCCACCTAATGTCCATCTCAAGCCTTTTTTTGGTCTCATATCTGAATCTTGCATCTCATCGAAGATTTTTGCCAATGTATACCAATACATGCCAACGCTTGTCATCGCCCCTTTTCATCGTTACCTCCTCGCAAGTCTTTGACTTGTTTCATTGTTTCGTTTGTCGAACATTGGTCAAGGCTCGTCAATGCCCGCACGATTCTGCTATATCGGACTTAAGGTTCTAACAAGCAGTTGTTACAAAGGTTTTCCTTCAAGTACAAACTTGTCCCACAAGATGCACCAACCCCTTTGCACGACAATCCCACTTTGCTTTGTTAAAGTAAGATTCAACCTTGTCTCATGACCGTCGACCAACCTACTTATTCTCGAACGCCCCATGACCCTCGTAGTGTTTCATTGTCACACCTTTGCATTAAAACTACAAAAGAACTAAATAATTATGGCAACAATAAGAACACTTGAAAGAGATATGAAAAATTCCAACCTTTATTACTTTCCTCAAAGTATGCAAAGGAATGCTCTCTCAATCCCTATGTGTCTCCTCTAGATGACTAATTTAGAATCCTAATAGAACTTTACTAGCTAAGATCACAATCTTATCTTATCTTATCCTTATCAGATTAGATCACATTAACCAATAAAATGACATCCCCATCCCATCCAATTGGACTATATCTAATAGGATTAAGCTACATTACAATAACAAAATAAAAGATTACACATGATCTACCCTTATCCATAAAGATGTCCAAAATCTTCAGAAGATCCTCCCGCGTGATCTTTATCCTTTAGAGCTAATTTTTATCCTCTGTGATCTTATCTACCACATCATCCAAGATTGCCTCTTCTTTTTCCATTGATGATGAGTCATCCAAGCCATTAGCATACTGGTCCGTCCAATGCTTTCCTATGACATATCCATTAGCCATGTTCTGTCCATTTGAGCACACACTAAGTCCTTAGTCCTTCAAGAACCTAGCCTTAGCTAAGTCAACTTGTCCTGTCATGCGAGTGATCTAGCTAACCTTCTACTCAATTTTCATATTAAGCCTTCTTTTGGTCTCACATCTATATTTTGCATATCGTCGAAGATTTCAGTCAATGTGCACCAATGCATGTCAACTCTAGGCATTGCCCCTTTTTGTCCTTATCTCCTGGCAAGTCTTTACTTTGTTCCATTATTCCGTGTGTAGAACCCTGGTCAAGGCTCACCAACACTAGCATGATTTCACTATCTCAGACTTAGGAGTCTAGCAAACCATCCACACTAGAAAAGCTTGATGCCCTCATCGAAATAATATATGGAAACTCCTTCAAGTGTGGTTTCCTTGAAGACTTCTTAGCCATTGACACATATCACAAGTACCATATTCCCTCTCCATCGGGTTTCTCCATGCTTTCGTTCGAACGATCCTTCACAAGTCCTATTGCGCCCAATATAGCAGAACTACGGAGGTAGGCTTCTATCATCGAGTCCTCCTCTCCTGCTCCTTGATCATTCGTTACCATGGTATTTACTTGCTTATCACTTACTTTCTGTCTTAGGCATTCTCGAGCAAAATGCGGCCCTTCACAAATAAAACAAGCAATATCCCTTTTTAATTGCTTCTTACCTTGAGAAGATTCACCAAACTTCTCCATACCTTTCTCCGAGCCATTTTGCATCCCACCATTTTTCTTACCCTAATAGCTAGTTTGAATCGGTGGTAGCATTTGAAGATCCACCCAGGCATCAGCAATCACTATTACCCTTGGAAGGTTTTTCATGTTCTACCTTCGAAGCTCCATTTGTATCCAACCTTGCAAGCTACTTATAAAGTTTAACAACTTGTCCTCCTCCGACATGTTCCACATGTCTAACATCAAAGATTTGAATTTCCTCACATACTCCCGTACTGAGTCATCTTGCTTCAACCTCTTTAAAGCTTCCTTTATGAGCCATGAAGTTTTGTTAGGGAGGAACTGATTGTTAGCTCCTTCTTCATCTTCTCCTAAGTGTCGATGGGAGGTCTACCCACTCTGATGTTGTTGGAGGGTCTCGTTCTCCACCACAACTTTGTATCCTCCACTAAATACATCGCTATGATCAACTCCTTCTCTGAGTCAGCCACCTTTGCCACTACAAAGTACTGCTCCATGTCCCACAAGAAATTTTTGAGCTCCTTGGTACTTCGTTTGTCATCGAAAACTTGTGGCTCTCGCACCTTCACCAAAGTGCTTTCTGCTTGTCCATGGTCCTGTGTTGTAACAATATGCCTTAGAATCATAATCTCGCATCTAGAATCCTTTTATGCCTTCATCAACTCTACAATTTGATGTTGCAGCTGTTGGATTTGCACCTCCAACATCTCGAATCGAATGTTGTAAGAAGTGATCTCCTCCTCCGATTGAGGAACCGACCCAATGAGTGCCTCCACTCTATTGACACGTTTCATCAAATTGCTATGTCCCGCCATCTCAAAATTTGGCTCTGATACCAGTTGTTACAAAGGTTTTCCTTCAAGCACAAACTTGTCCCATAAGATGCACTAACCTTTTTGCACTACAATCTCACTTAGCTTTGTTAAAGCAAGATTCAACCTTGTCTCATGACCGTCGACCAACCTATTTATTCTAGAACACCTCATGACCCTCGGAGTGTTTCACTGTCACACCTTTAAAAGAAAAATATGAAAGAACTAAATAATAATGGCAACAATACGAACACATGAAAGAGATACGACAAATGTCAACCTTTATTACTTTCCTCAAAATATACAAAGGAATCCTTTGTCAATCCCTAAGTGTCTCTCATACTCATCATATGAAGAGCAAAACTCAAGGGAGCTATTTATAGGCTCTTCTAGATGACTAAGTTAGAATCTTAATAGAACTCTACTAGTTAAGATCACAATCTTATCTTATCTTTATCAGATTACATCACACTAACTAATAAAATGACATCCCCATCCAATTAGTACTCTATCTAATAGTATTAAGCTACATTACAATAACAAGATAAAAGATTACACATGATCTAACCTTATTCATGAAGATGTCCACTATCTTCAGAAGATCCTCCCGTTTGATCTTTATCCTTTAGAATTGATGTTTATCCTCCGTGATCTTTATCTACCACATCATCCAAGATCTCCTTATCTTTATCCGTTGATTATGAATCATCCAAGCCATTAGCACACTGGCCTGTCCAATGCTTTCCCATGCTATATCCATTAGCCATGGTCTGTCCATTTGAGCACACACTAAGTCCTTAGTCCTTCAAGAACCCAGCCTTAGCTAAGTCAACTCGGACAAGGTCCAAAACTCTCCCAAAACTTGAACCATACTTGATCTAACTTGCTGAGTCACTTTGGAACTCTTGTATATTCTCGTCATGTGTGTGATCTAGCTAATCTTCTACTCGATGTCCATCTTAAGCCTTCTTTTGGTCTCACATCCGAATTTTGCATATTGTCGAAGATTTCAGCCAATGTGCACCAATGCGTGTCAACTCTAGACATTGCCCTTTTTTGTCCTTACCTCCTCGTAAGTCTTTGCTTTGTTCCATTGTTCCACATGTAGAACACTGGTCAAGGCCCACCAATGCCTGCACGATTTCACTATCTCAGACTTAAGGGTCTAACAAACCACCCCCACTAGATGAGCTTGATGCCCTCATCGAAATAATATGTGGAAACTCCTTCAAGTGTGGTTTCCTTGAAGACTCTTAGCCATTGACATATATCCCAAGTACCATATTCCCTCTCCATTAGGTTTCTCCTTGCTTTCGTTCCAATGCTCCTTCATAAGTCCCATTGCTCCCAACATAGCAAAACTATTGAGGTAAGCTTTTGTCGTCAAGTCCTCTTCTCCTTCTCTTTAATCGTTCGCAACCATGGAATTTACTTACTCCTTACCTACCTTCTGTCTTGAGCATTCTCGAGCAAAACGTAGCCTTTCACAAATGAAACAAGCAATATCCCTTTTTGATTGTTTCTTACCTTGAGAAGATTCACCAACCTTCTCCTTGCCTTTCTCTGAGCCATTCTGCACCCTACCATTCTTCTTGCCTTAATAGCTAGTTTGAATCAGTGGTGGCATTTGAAGATCCACCAAGGCATCAGTAGCCACTATCGCACTTAGAAGGTCTTTCATGTTCTACCTTCGAAGCTCCATTTGTGCCTAACCTTGCAAGTCGTTTATAAAGTTTAACAACTTGTCCTCCTTTGACATATTCCACACATCTAACATCAAAGATGTGAATTTCCTCACATATTCCCGCATTGAGTTGTCTTGCTTCAACCTCTTCAAAGCTTCCCTCGCGAGCCATGAAGTTTTGCTAGGGAGGAGCTGATTCGTTAGCTCATTCTTCATCTTCTTCCAAGTGTCGATGGGAGGTCTACCCGTACTGATGTCATTGGAGAGTCACGTTCTCTACCACAGCTTTACATCCTCCACTAAATACATCGCTGTAATCGACACCTTCTCTGAGTCAGCCACTTTTGCCACTGTAAAGTAATGCTCCATGTCCCATAAGAAATTTTCGAGCTCTTTGGCACTTCGCTTGTCATCGAAAACTTGTGGCTCTCACACCTTCACCAAAGTGCTTTCTGCTCGTCCATCATCCTGTGTTGCAATGACACGCCTTAAGATCGTGATCTTGTCTCTAGAATCCTTTTATGCTTTCATCAACTCTGCTATTTAATGCTGCATCTGTTGGATTCGCGTCTCCAACATCTCGAATCAATTGTTGTAAGAAGTGGCCTCCTCCTCCCGTTGAGGAATCGACCCAATGAGTGCCTCCATTCAGTTAACATGTTCTGTCAAATTGCTTCCCCCCACTATCTCAAAAATTGGCTCTGATACTAATTGTTACAAAGGTTTTCCTTTAAGCACGAACTTGTCCCATAAGATGCGCTAACCCCTTTGCACAATAATCCCACTTAGCTCCGTTAAGGCAAGATTCAGCCTTGTCCCATGATCGTTGACCAACCTACTCATTTTCAAACGCCTCATGACCCTCACAATGTTTCACTGTCACAGTCTTGCATGAAAACTACGAAAGAACTAAATAATAATGGCAATAATAAGAACATGTGAAAGAGATACGATAAACGCCAACCTTTATTACTTTTCTCAAAATATATAAAGGAATGCTCTTTCAATCCCTTAGTGTCTCCCACACTCATCATATGAAGAGCAAGGATCAAATGAGCTTTTTATAGGCTCCTCCAGATGACTAAGTTAGAATCTTAATAAAACTCTACTAGCTAAGATCACAATCTTATCCTATCTTATCCTTATCAGATTACATCGTACTAACCAACATAATGACATACCCATCCAATTAAGACTCTATCTAATAGGATTAAGCTTCATCACAATAACAAGATAAAAGTTTACACATGATCTACCCTTATCCATAAAGATCTCCACTATCTTCAGAAGACCCTCCCGCGTGATCTTTATCCTTTAGAGTTGATATTTATCCTTCGTGATCTTTTCTTCCACATCATTCAAGTTCTCCTCATCTCTTTCCGTTGATAATGAGTCGTCCAAGCCAATAGCACATTGGTATGTCCAATGTTTTCCCTTGCCATATCCATTAGCCATGGTCTGTCCTTTTGAGTACACACTAAGTCCTTAGCCTTTCAAGAACCCAATCTTAGATACTGCCAGATTTTTGTCTAAAATAGTCTAACATTGAGCAAAATCGATAATGTTTGAACCTTAATTGAACAGGTTAAAATGTTTGACCTTAAATTGATCAAATCAAAAAACGTTTGACCTATAATTGGGCATTTAGGCCCTAAATCTTACTTATTTTCAAACATGTGCAGATTAATTGTCTATAATTCTAAAAAAGAATATTTAGTAATTTTAAATATTTAAATAAATCATTATATAAAATTAATATAGATGCATATATATTAAATAGGAAAATAAATTCAAATATATCAAAATAATCTTAATTATTTATATTATTTTATTTAAAATATGGTACATTATGGCAAAAACAACTATATTATTCGTTACAAGTTAACATATGATATAAAAATTGAAGTATGATATAAAAATATTTTTAGTATGTGTAATTATAGGATATAAAACATATTACTTATGAGTTTCTAAACATATATGTTTTGTTAAAATGTAAAATTGATTTTAAATTTGAAAAAATTAAATCAAACAATTAAAACATACTGTAAAAATAAACAATTAATGCCCTTTAATTAATAGTGCAATTGATCTCAAATTGTTGGACCCCGCTTGTTTCTAGAATCCAAAGCTTGCTCTGATACCACACATATTAGACCTCGTTTATTTCCAAAGTCCAACGTTTGCTCTGATACCACCTCTTTGGATCCTGCTTATTTCCAAAGCCCAACTATCCGAAACATCACAAGACGTAAGGGTGCATATTACCTTGAAGGGTTATTTCATTTAACCCTCATTAGCCATCAACAATTCATCTTCATTCTCATAACATCACAAAAATTTCCTCACAATTTGTTCAATGATGTGCCTGTTGGAGTTATGTAAATATAGTGCCCTAGAAAGCAAGTGTATTTACATGTAACTTTATCTTCTTCAGTTACAGTTTTGTAATGAAAATA